>JAYMFT010364155.1:0-22499 GCA_038088735.1 Panulirus argus
ATATCAACATATACATATATACATACATACACATACACACATGTACATATTTAGACTTGCTCGCCCCCATCCACTCCCGATGCCACCCCGCCCCATGGGAAAATAGCATTGCCAACCCCCACCCATAATTCACTCACAGCATCATTTCCACATCTTTGTGGTCTACCTCTCGTAATTCAAAATACTTATATATCTCCATTTAATTGGGAGAGACTCATTGAATACATTCATCATTCTTGGAATGAGGCCCAAGCCCCAAGAGTACAAGCAAATGGGCAGTGATGCCCAATTTCTTGGGGGTATACTTTTTACCTTGACCTTAAACTAAAACCTCATATATCTTCTGCATCAACCTGCCAAGCATACCATCACACTTTCATGCAACTTTCTAACATTTCATACCACTTATCCATCACAGGTCATTCTTTAATCAAACATAATGAGTAAATCGTAACCCTTTTATTGCTCTTATTCCTTACTTTTCTGGACCTAGAAACTGAAGTTTCACACATATTTTTTGAGCACTTCTTGTACATTCCACACTTAAATTCCTCCCAGTCACCAGATGTTCCATTGCACCTCTAATACTTATCTCTTGCATGACTATTCTAAGCTCAGTTCTCCCAGTACTATCCTTACTAATAATAACAAAACTCACTAGCAACTTGGTCTTCTGAAATCAGGCTAATATTACATTGATGGCTCATTTCTAAAAAACAACTCTTGCTCTTATTTGCATTTACTTTTATCTTTCATAAACATAATACCCTTTCCACCTTTAATGATATAATATTAAGGGATAGATGAACAATGGCCTCGTTCTCACATGTCCAGTCTCAAGCTTTCATGTGTACTGCAGTTAAGCCCCACAGAGTGCTCCATGGTCTACCCTGACCACATACAATGCTCTGCTTCAGCCCACTTACAGCATGCTACTTTTCACAAGGCAAATCACTTTCATTCTTTCTATCCAACAAATGCATCTCATTCTCCATAATGTTCATAACCTGATATCTTCAAGCCATTTACTCAATCCTTCCATCTCTTTTATCACCTTTTCCTGGTATTATTTTCACTTTAAATCAAACTATATTAAGCACATTATGAAAAATATAAAAAGCCATCACTATATATAACATCCAAACCTGACACAAAGATTCGTTAAACTCATCTAAAGCTTTATTTACCAGTAAGTATGTGGTATGCATGTGTATGATGCTGTCGAAGTGCAGCTTCCAGGTACCGCAATCGTCCCTGACATTGGCGTAACTGAGATCTCAAAGACCCATTTATTGTTTCCTCTCCTAAGCTTCCTGCACCCTTTAGCAGTGACAGAAAAATTACATCAGGGAAACAATTTTCTATTCTCAAACATGTAAGTAATGAAAGACAATCAGGGACATTTCCTGTAAAATATAAATACATTACTTTATACATCAATGGAGCGAAAACGTAAGAAAACTGAATTAATATAATAATCATGTTCATAAAATGATCCTGCAGTTATATACTTTATTTTTCTACCTGAATCTGTTATTATAGAGAATCTTCTCCTAAACCTTTGTCATCGAGTACTGAATATCTCAGTGTTATCCTAAAATATATGCAGAAGAATTCCACTCACTACTTTGGCTGCAACCAAAGAGATGCAGACACAAATGCCAAAACCACAAACAAGGACTTTGCAGAACAAAATGCTGATGTGATCAAGGCATTCATACAAACTAATTTAATGCCAAAAATGCCAAACTTGTGTTAAGATATAATATTCAATTCATACCTAAAATTTTTAAAACATGTATAACTCTATGGAATACTCTAATAATGCATAATTTCACTACTTATACATACTTACAGTATTTTCAAAGAAATGAATAGTTTTGTATGAACTTCGTCCATCATCAAACTTGGGTTTCTGATCATATAGCAAACCTCTAAATCTTTTATATGCTGAACAAGTGAAAGGGAAAACACTAAAAATTTTAACGCAAAGTTTTTAGTTATTCTGAACCAAAGCTTCCTCACAAAGTGATTACATGCAGAATCAAACCAAACTGCAACTGCAGACAATAAGACAGATGGACACACATGTATGGAGGCCACATTGGATTACACTGTAACACCTCCAGTCTGATGTACCACACTCTGGTAACTCCTATAACCCTGCATTTATGAGGGTACTGATGCTCAATGAAATGGCCCTCATGTCTGTGAAATTTATGGTTCTGTTGCCTGTTTGCTCTTTTTGATTTACAAAGTGCAGAACGATGCATGGGCAAGATCGGCTGACCTTGATAAGCTTATGACGCAGGAAATGGTGATCAAGTATTATAATAATAATAATAATAATAATAATAATTTTTTTCTTTTTTTATGCATATTCGCCATTTCCCGCATGAGCAAGGTAGTCTTAAGAACAGAGGACTGAGCCTTAGAGGGAAAGTCCTCACTTGGCCCCCTTCTCTGTTCCTTCTTTTGGAAAAGTAAAAACAGGAGAGGAGGATTTCCAGCCCCACGCTCCCACCCCTTTTAGTCGCCTTTTATGACACGCAGGAAACACGTGGGAAGTATTCTTTCTTCCCTATCCCCAGGGATAATAATAATAATAACAATAATTCACTTTCTCAAAATTTCATAAATACTTTCCGTCTTTTTTCCCATTTCTTAATTCTCTCTGTTTTTCAGTTAGGGCCCATCCTTGATGTGGACTTTTGTGGGTGACTGGAGCCTTTAACATTAAAAAAAGGTATTATTCCTGGGGATAGGGGAGAAAAAATACTTCCCATGTATTCCCTGCGTGTCGTAGGTGACTAAAAGGGGTGGGAGCAGGGGGCTGGAAATCCTCCCCTCCTGCTTTACATTTCCAAAAGAAGGAACACAGAAGGGGCCAAGTGAGGATTTTTTTGTCCTCTCAGGCTCAGCCATCTGTTCTTGACGCTACTTCACTAATGCGGGAAATGGTGAATATGTATGGAAAAAAATATATGTATTTGTACATGTATGTGCGTATATGAGTATATATGTGTGTGTGTGAGTGGATGGGTCTTTCATTGGCTGTTTCCTGGCACTATCTAGCTAATGCGGGAAACAGCATTCAAGTATAATGAATTAAAAAAATTAATTTGTAACACCTTGGTCCTTCAGTTTTTCTAACTCAAGCAGTCATATACAAAATGAGGCTATAAGGATGATACAGTATTCTTTTTCTAACAACTGTAAACATACTCCCAGAAACTGGAACCAACCAAATTAACATGGTCATACTAGTATACTAACCAAGAATATTAACTAACCTGATAAGAGAGTCTGTCTTCTTCAGTAGTTCCTGAACCTAGTGGTTCCTCAGCCTCTGCAACATGGCCATTCATAAAAGGAGTTCTCACCTGAGGAAAAGTACATACTAATATCAAAGAAAAATTCAGTAACTAAAGGAAGCTGAACTATCTCATTTATTTTATACTTTTCTTTTATATACGAACACTCAAGATGTGAATAGCTGCCAAGCCTTAAAAAAAGTACGAAAAAGATTGTGAAGATAAGAGGCCATTAAAAAGGAGGATCGGTATATGAGTCTGTGAGATAGGTGTACTTGTGTAAAATGATGATTATTTTTTCTGAACCTGGATAGGGTAATCTACAGGTGAAACAGATCTATCATCATGCTATGCCTTATGTAAACACCATACAACAAAATAAGCTAAAAAATCTTAGAGAACACAGATACTAGAACTTGAGTAGCAGGGCTGTTTTCCTTACCACCCTGTCCATAAACAGATTAAACAACCATGCAGACCAACTTTCATCAAAAACCATTTGCCCTCCTCATTCCTTACCACACAAATGCCTTACTCTCCATGTAAAAAGTCCTAGAGGGTATGAAGAAAGAAATGAAGGGGTGTATGAGAGATGCAGTATGGCTGGATGTAATGGGAATGAATTGTGGCATGGCAGAGTGGGTGAAACATAATACTTTGTGGTGGTTTCGGCATTTAGAAAGAATGCAAAACAGGGAGTTTACAAGAACAATGCATGATAGTTCAATTAAAAGAGTTGGTGTGAAAGACCACCTGTGACATGGGGAAATAGAGGAGAAGAGTACTGGAGGGAGAGAAATGGTGTAAGAATGCGTAGAATACTGTATGTGAGGGAGGCATGTAAGGATAGAGGGATAAATGGAGATTTTTGCCATGGCCATCTTGATGGGAGTTCCTGGAGGGAATGGGCATCAGAGATATAGATATATAGATAGATAAAAAAAAAGTTCTCACTACATTTAGTAGCTCTCCATATAATCCCATATACTCAAAACACATTTTGGAAGACCTCTCTAACAATCCTATCATATGCTTTCTTCAGAACATATGCCACAAACAATTCACTCCCTTTCTCAAACAGATTCCTCTGAGCAAACATCTAATTCCTGCACCTTCTACCTCTCCTAAGGTCACATGGTTACTCCCCAGTCAGCTACTCCTTGCATGCCACTACCTTCTCACTTAACACTCTCCTGAGGAACTTACCTGGTATACTGTTCCTCCTTTTGTTTGTATTAGGGTACTACACAGCATTCTGCCAGTCCACTGACACCACATCTTGAGCCATATAAACATCAAAGGGCCTAACTAGACAATCAAACTGTTACCCACTTCTTAAAAACTCAAGGGTAATTTCATCCACTCCTGTTATGCCACACCTTTTCACACATTCAGTGACTTCTTTCTGAATGCCATCTTATCCCTAACACACCGCATCTGCCATCCTTTCATCTAATATACTCTAAACACATAGAAATCTACTGTACATCTCAAAAATAAACTACAAAACAAGGAAGCGCACACTCACTGGCATGTGTAATCTCTGCTGGCTGGCCAGGTCCTGAATGCGTTGCTCTGACTCTCTTCTCACTTTGTCCAGCTCTTCTAACACTGAAATATATTGAATAAATGATTAATAAGAAATTATATGTATCCCTTTAAACACAAATGCAATATATATAAGTATGTATCCCTTTAAACACAAGTGCAATGTATATAAAAACATAATTTCTATTTATAAAAAAGCTGTGTTAATTACAATTCACTGTATTTCCTCTTAGTTCATATTGTGTACTATACCAAAATAGGGTGTCTGAATGTATGCAGGTGCAACCAAGGTTTAAATAAAGGAACCTGGGCATTCTGGCTCTGAATGAAAGAGAGCTCATTGGTAAAGGGGAAGAATGGTCTGGAAATGTCTTATAAGTAAAGTCAGGTGTATGGGGGATGGGATAGCACTAATGCTCAAGCAGTTTTGGAAGTGTGTGAAGGAGTAAGGAAGTGAGCTTCACACTAATGTGGGTAAAAATGGAAACAGACTGCAAGAGATGGGCGATTATTAGCTCATGCACCTGGCTATGAGAAGAATTATGAAAGGCAAGTGTTCTGGGGGCAGTGAAGTATTTAAGGGGTGGACATGGAAGCAAACAAAGTCATGGAAGCAGAAGTGAGTCACAGGGTGGATGAGGTATTAGTCCTAACAATGTTGTATGGGTGCCAGGCATGATCTATGAAGGAGGATGTGTGGAGGAGGGTGGTTGTGATGGAAATTAAATGCTTGAGAACATGTGGTGTGAGGTAGTTTGACTAAGTACTAATGGGGTGAGAGATCTATCTACCTATCTGTATCTCTGCCACTTGTTCCCTTCTGGAACTCCCACAAGGGGGTGCCATGGCGATAGAATTTCCATAACTAGTGAACTCCACTGTGATTACTTCCCACATTAGATTAAGAGCAAGGTAAGTTGTTTCTGAAGGGGACTATGTACAAGTACCATTTTTTGGCAGTTTTTCTTCCGGTCAGATATGTATGCAGAGCAATGTGATTAGTGCTTGAACAGCATTAAATATATTAAATACATATGTGGTGAGATCAGCATATAAAAGTGTTGGACTGTTACATATGTACATTTGCTATCTTTATAGATGAATACATATCTAAAAAAATCCAAGAATAACAAAATGTCAACTGCTTGTGGAAGATGTGCACTAAAGTATCAAAACAGAAATCCAGAAAATTTGTAAATCCTGCGATGATTAGGCCCCAAGCATTCTGGAGTTTTGAGAGTTAACCAGTATGCTGTTCTAACACCTTTTCAGTTATGATAGCAATATATAAAGTGGTTATGTTATTATATATAAGACCAATTACAAACAATGTATGCTACAGACATTGGAGAGTGCAAAAATTTTGACACTCAAGAAAGTGATTATATCATTATCACACTTCCTGGACTTTAAACATTAACAATACTGCTTGCATAAGAGAAATGAGTTATGATGTCTACAATTTTTTAAACACTGACAAAGGACTTTTACCAGCTGTGACTTGAAGTTGGGCTTGATGAAGCTGAGATGAAAGGTTGTTCACTTGCTCCTGTAGGTTGGCACACTCCTGAGCAGCAATCCGTCGCTCCTCTAAGACACGAGCTTCCATGTTGCTCTCCTGTTCGCAGAACATACACATAAAAAAGAAACATATACAAGAAGATTTTACTCTCAATCTTTTGTTAACCTGGAAAAGAAATCTACATAAACCTTAAACAAATGACAGTTTGTGATCAGACTCGAAGTCATATTGCACATATGCTGAAATAACAACTACAAAGTGAAAAACAAAGTTGTTTAATAAAGTCTCAACATAAAGAAAGTAATAAAAAAAAAAATAAAATAATGAAAATACTATTACTAGAATGCTCAACATTCAAAAAAATTTTACTTACCACATGATGTCTTTCTTCCCGGAGATCATCAATCTGTTTTCGTAAGGTGGTTATCTCTTCTTCTAACTCAGTCACCTAAATCACCAGGAAAACAATAACGACTGTTCATTATCAAGTTGTGTCATACTTACTTTGTACCCAGCAATGTATTCAATAACTGGAGTTATAACTTAGTACTGCCTAATGACCTACCACAAGTTAAATGAATAAAAAAAAATATGAATAAGCTCATAGATCTGCAAAAATTTGTATCCCAGGATAGGTGTCTTTACCTAATACATATATGTATGACAGTAGAGTATGGTCATGAGATGGGGCCTCATGAGTATAAAATTTCCTCCCTGTACGGTATAAATATGTAATTATACTGTCTGTAATATGATTTAAAGTCTCCTCTTGAAAGATGCTACTTTGTGCCAACAAGCTTCATTTCTATTAACAGTATCAATTTTGAGGAACAAATTAAGACCTTTAGCACTGCTCGAGTCTCAAAAAACTAGAAATCTTAAAAGAAGTTAGGGAAAGCAGCTAGGCCAGTTGGACCTGACTCACAAAAAAAAAAAAAAAAAAAAAAAAAAAAAAAAAATAATGTTTTTCAGTTTAGGACTGAAAGTAATGTATTTTACTTTAGAAGTGGATTGTAATTGGATTCAAATATGTGAATGAACCAAGACCAGTCAGTTGTGACTATATCCACAAGAAAAAGAAAAGGAGGACAAGATGAAAACAAGTCTGGAAATGTTATTGGAAATTTTTAAAATACTTCCGATCATGAAGGGTGTTATGAGGCATGATAGCAATTCACATCAGATGAGATGGGTTGTGAGGCTATATAACTAAATGAAAGAAGGTAAAATTATTAGAGAATACACAACATCAGAAGGGGCTATTCTTGATGTCCTATAGAATGCTAAATTAAGGGAAATGCCCATATGGACAGGGAGTAGGAGGTGGAGCAGTTTCCAGGGCTGGTCAGCAACCTCAGCACACGATGACTGATGCATTGGGACAGGAATCTGGGGACTCTGTAACAGAGGTACAAAGGAGACTGAGTGAAGTTGTGGACAGAGTAATATGCACTGTTAGAGACAGAACAATAGGAAAACTTTATCATCCAGCAAATTAAAATATTATTAAAGTGCAGAGCACATAAAATCAGTGCTAGATAGCAAAAAAGACAGATTATAAAGAAAATCAAAGACACAAAGGTTGATGAATCAAAACCAATGAACTTTGCCAGAGAGTAGGAGGCACCAAAATTAGAAAGATCAGTAAAGCAGGAGTATGATAGGCATAAATTTTTAATTTTTTTTGGGAAAAAAAAAAAAAAAAAAAAAAAAAAAAAACCAGAGGAATGGGGGGAAATACAGAAGAAATGCTTATCAAAAGATTACCAGAGGCTGTGTACTTGCCAAACATGATTTATGTGATAAAAGAAAGACAAAGAATTGGTGCTTATAATAAAAACACAAGTGTACATCCAATTAAGGTTATGTTTGCTTTGAGTTCATATAGCCAGGAGGTACTAAGGCAGGCAAAGAAACTTAAAAACAAGACAGAATTCAGTGAGGTATTTATCAAGTGGTTGACTGAGGGAACAGGAAGAGAAAAGCAAAGAATACGACTGATCATCAAAACAAAGGACACATCAAATGAGGCAAAAGGAGAGAACACCAAAGCCAGTATTACAGAGAGGCCAGTTAAGTTAGGTGATGGTATACAATTGCTGATGGATTAGTAATAAACTGTAAAAAGCTGAAGTTGAAGGATCATGCAAGAGAAAACTCACCTAATATTGCTGGAGATGTGGAAAGAAAGCTTACAAAAGACAAAAGATCTCAACTTTTTAATCCAGAATGGTACAAGACAGTAAGAAGGGAGAGAAAAGACATGGAAGGAAGAGGACTGGCCTTCCTAATAACAGAAAACTTGATGTTTCAAGATATAATAGTAGATGGCTTAATAAGAAAGGTTTTGGAAAGTATTGAGATATCAAGAACAGACATTAACAGAATACTAAAAGAGCTTGATCCATACAAAACACATGGTCCAGGTGAAATTTCACCTATGTGCTGAAGACGTGCAGATACACTAAACACATATCTTGAAATACAGCTCAAGATGTTCTTGGAAAAAGGTAAAAGACCAAGGGAGTAGAAAACAGCAAATGTCATGCCTATCTACACGAAACAAGACCAAGAACTGGCACTGAACAAAAGACTAGTCACCCTGATGTGTGTGGTCTGTAAGGTTCTGGGAAAGATAATCAAAAAGCAAACAGAAAACTTTCTACAGAGGATAAATAAAACTAGTGAGAGGCAGCACAGTTTTAGGGAAAGGAGGTCATGTATAACAAAACTCCAAGTTCATATTTTCATTATACAAATTTGAATACTACTTTCCATTAATATTGAAATATTTGAAATATTATACGTTTTTTCAGTCATAACACCTTTCGCAGTGATGTTAAAGTAAAGCAATACAGTATAACTGGTTGACAGGGAGGATGAAAACACTAGACCTTCTTCTGTCAACGAGCTCAGCTACACCAGTTCCTGTGCAAAAATGGCATAGACTGAGAATGTCTAAGGAGTAAGCCTCCCACATTTTGACTGCAGATGTGGAAAATTTGACTTTTAGTTTCAGATATCAGTTTTTAAATTGAGGATACTACCCATACTGTTCAGAGGTAAATCATTCATAACAAACAAAATACTGTGTTTTGTACCTTAATAATCATAACTTACTTTTAAGTAAAAGTACAAAAATACACACAATGAAAAATTAACAACTATTTTTCTGCATATATATGTCTCTTCAAAGAAGGACTCTCACTTCTTATATAGATAATATTATCATTATCATCAGAGGATGCAGAATGATACTGAAATTCAATTTCATAAAACAAAGAATGATTTTAGCAGTTCAGTCATTTAGTTCAGTGAATTTACGTACTATTAACAGGAGAGCATCATTTTCCTATATCCATAATGGATTTCAATAGATTTTAGTGCCAGATCTATATAATATCTATTTCCCTATATCTCTGGCTCCCATTCCATTTGGGAACTCCCTCAAGGGAGTGGCCATGGCAAAAGTCTCTATAATATATCTAATGATGCTTCAAAAGTACCAAAAGTTAAACTGATAATTTCATTTTTGGTGGATTTTTAACACTTTTCTGGGCACCCACTGAAAATGAATTATGCAGCAAATGGATTAAGTACATATCAGAGTAGCAAACAGTTTTAAATACCTGCTTTTCCCAAACTGCACTCTCATCAATGGTGGACAGTCGATCAGATTCTTCTGAGTTTTCTCGTCCTCCTCCACCACCTGACAATACAAGATCCTCATATTCCCGAATTTTCTTCTCCAGGGCAGAAAATTTGTCATCATAGAGGCGACGTTCTTCCTCATAGTAATCCTGTTCCTCTTGCAGCTTCAGTGTCCAATAATCTTCACTCTTATCAAATTCAACACGTAGAATCTACAACATGTGATTTGATTAGAATTTATAAAATGAATAATAATGCCCTTTTAATTACTCATAAAAAGCATGAAACTATACCATTGGACAATTTTTGATAATAAGTGCAGTAGAGTATACATACAAGAACACCCAACTCAGCCTTAAACTCTAACCCATAAGACATATGCAGATCAGAAACTACACTTCCCAGACATGTGTGAGTGGTACTCTCAAATTCACACTCTGGACATTACCCTTCGTTACAACACTACAAAAAACCATTTTGAGATACCCAGAGACCCTTTATCCCATGGTGCAACTACCATAAAGAAGACACCAAGCACTTACAACTCAACTGCCCAGCACTCTCTATGCACAGATGCACACAGATCACAAATTTTATGACTCATGGTGCTGACTGGCAGAAGCGGCTAGCTTCCTGAATGCTGCAGGAACCTCGTAAAGATAGAAGGAGCTCCTGGGACAAGAGGGAAGTAAGTGGAAACATTGCTAAAAAGTTGACTCTCAAGTGAAACTGTGGTGAATGAAACCTATTGTCAAAAGTAGAAATGTGTTCATAAATAAAACCTTCAGCCCCTAGGAATAAAAAATAACACGAAAAATCTGTTTTACACGCATTCATGACATTATTTCAAAATGTTTCAATTGAAGTTGAAAAATTCTTAAATGTGGGAACAGAAGAATGGTGTATCGAAGAAAGGCATGTAAAGACAGGGATAAATGGTAACTCTTTTGCTTTAGCCACCCTTTGAAGGAGATTCCCAGAGGGACTGGGAATTAGATATATATAGATAGGAACAGAAGCCAAATGGAGAGTGCTTTTCCTCCTGAACACAGTCAGGGGTGTCTAAATGAAAGTGACCAAGATGTGAAGAGAAGAGATATATGAAGTAAGTTTGGGGAGAGGAACCCAGATGTTTTGGCTCGGAGCAAAACTATAAGCTCAAGAAGAAAGGGGAAGGAATGTACTGAAAATATCTAAGATATAAAGTCTGGGGTTAGAGTGAGTGTGTGAGGAGGTAGTGCTTCAGCTAATGAAGTTGTGGGAATGTGTTAAAGGGTGCAGGAAGAAAGCTCCAGACTAATGTGGGTGAAAATGAAAGTGGATCATAAGAGGTGGGTGATCGTCAGTGCATAAACACCTGGGAGCAAGAGCGATGAGGAAGAAAGTCAAATGTTCAGGAAGGAGCCGAGTGAGTGAATCAGTTCATTCTGATGCAAGGAATGAAGTATTAATGGTGGGAGATTTGGATGCATGAGTGAGTGATGTGGCAGCTGAGGGTATAATTGCAGGGCATAAGATACCTGATATGAAAGAAAATGCTGAACGGCTAGTGGAGCTGTGTCCCGAAGAGACTGGTGACTGAAAGTAATTGGTAGAAGAAAAAAGGGACATGTAATCATACATGGGTGAATGGGGTTGTGGACATTAGGAATTAATGGATTATGTACTAACTGATAGGCATGCAAAGGAGAGACTCTTGAATGTAAACTGGCTGAAAGAGGCAGCTGGTAGAATGTATGATCTCATCTTCATGGACACAACTATGAAAACTCGAGGTGGCTTTCAGAAAAGAAGAAATGACACAGGTGGGAAGAATGTGGAGAAAGTTAGTGAGCTTGGAAAAGAGGCTCATGTGTAGAGATATGGAGGTACAAGAAAAGATTGGGTGAAGAATGGCAAAAGGTGAGTTTAAATGAAACTTGGGGGGTGGACAAGGAATGGAAAATATTTACGAAAACACTGTTTACATGTGTGGGTGAAGTATGAGTCATGCAGAAAGTGAGTTGCTGACATCTGACACAAGGTAGTGAGTAATACAATGAGGAAGTCAACTCTAATGCCAAAAAATATGACGATGATAAAACACATACACACTGAAATAACCTGACAAGCACTAACCAACTACCCTCCCAACTCAGTCTTAAACATCATCCCACTAGACACAAACACACACATCAAGAGCCACACACTGAACACAAACACCAGCCACACTTTCCAGTATACACTCTGGACATCACCTACATATATAAAACACTACAAACACCATTTGAATATATTCAAAGAACTACCAAAATAAGGAGAGAGCACTTACTACTCAACTGCTTTGTACTACCTGCACAAAGACACACACACATCATCACTACATTTTATGACCTATGGTGCTGACCAGTGAACAGGAGCCTCATAAAGATAAAAGGGGTATAAATTAAGGTTAGGTCATGAGCTAATAGTTGTATTAGCATCATTAACTGGGAAGAATTCCAAGATGTCTTTCAATTATGGGTTTATTTGCATTAAGGTGTTCCATTACATGCTTTTTTTATTATTCTCTCAAACAATTCTATTAAGTGCAGAGTTAAGGTGAGTGGTCTGCATTGTTTTGGCTACAGTTTGATTTGTTCCTACATATATTGGTGTTATGTATGCTATTCTGTGTATCTCTGCTATGCACGATAAGTGTATGCTTTGTCTCAGCAGCACTGTAAGAGACTTGGCTACAGTTTCTTCTATCTTTTGGAGAAATTGCTGTAATTAAATCTGACTGTGGCAACAGCTGCTGAGTTTTCTCTAAGTTGATGAACTGCTTCAACTATATCTCTTTCTGACAAATCTATGTCTGTAAGTGCATGCTATAAAAAAAAAAAAAAAAAAAAAAAAAAAAAAAAAAGGAGTTTGAAAAAAATTTCAGAGGAGGGGAAAGATAAAACAGAGAAGGGAAGGTTAAGAAAGAGACACAAAGGAAAGAAGACAAAGGGATGCAGGCAGGGAGAAGTAGAAGATGCTGCAGCTGAGAAGGGAGAAAATGTTGAAAATGTGAAGGGAAAAATGAATCATAACCAAAACAAGCATGTTTTGAAAGTCATGAATCAATATAATCTTTCACTTAATTTCTAATTAAATATCAAAAGAATAAAGCCTCATATAAAGATTACACTCAAACAATATCAGAACAGCAACATGAAGAGAGACCAAAAATTTACTAAAGCTAATGAATTATATCCAGTAAAAATTTCTAATCTCACCTCTAAATCTTGCTCAAGTTTGCAATTCTTCTCCAACAAACCAGCCCTCTGTTTCTCCAAACTGTCCCGCTCTAACGTCATTTCTTCCTCCATGGCAGATACCTGTAAGTAAGGGAAGAAAACTTACCACAAAAATAAAGTTAACCTTTTAACTGCAGATGATATATATATGGTGTCTCATTTTTTCCCCATACACTGCAGATAGTGTAACCAGAAATCCTCACTTTAAGAAATGCCTTGCAATACAATGGAATGTAAATAAGCATATGAATGTGCTAAAATGGTTTGGACATGCATAGAGCATGAGTGAAGAGAGGCTGATAAAGAGGATAGGTGTCGAAAGTGGAGGGGAAAAGGAGAATGAGGACACCAAACTGGAGATGGAGGGATGGAGTGAGAAGGATTTTGAGTGATCAGGGCCAAAATATGCAAGAGGGTGAACAGTCTGCATGGGATAGAGCGTCCTGAAGTAATGTGATACACTATACAGGGCATGACATGCTGTCAATGGACTGAACCAGGGTATATGCAGCAGTTGTGGGAAACCATGGAAAGGTCTGTGGGGCCTGGCTGTGGACAGGGGGCTGTGGTTTTGGCACATTACATAAATGAGGCCTTCTCTTTGTTACAGAAACTACCATAGAAGCAGCAGAGGTCTGTTGTTTTTTCTTTGATGTAATGCGACATTTACATTGGTTGCAAACTGAATGAGTCTAGAAAATGACCAATACTCGTGTCATAGTGCACGAGGGTGTTTAGATAACTCCTTTCCTAAGGAATAGAATTTTCTTCCTCCTTCATCTTTCTTCCTATAACCTTCCTACCTATAACAGTCAAGTCTTCAAAAATCTAGAGAGCCTTGATTAATTTCTTTATTCTTTTTGTATGGACCGAGATTTCCCACAATCTTATGACAGAAAAGATTATGCACATTTATTTATATAATCAGTACGACAAAGAAGATGTGTGTAGGAGGGTGGACATACAGGCAGTAAGTATATTACCAGTACTACCTGCCTGGGTATTGGGAGGGTTAGTGACAGCTGTTGCCTAGTGAGCCAGTACTTCAGTGGCTGTCAAGGTGCACTCCTTTGACCCAGGTAGCTGTCCTTCCTTTCTGCCTTACCCACATGTGGACTACTGGCATTCTGACCACAAACACAATCTCTCTTTGTTACATATAACACTTGACAACACTTAACTAACACAGCTCATTCTTTGTAACTTTAGATTTTCCTGTGGTAGGCACTATGCATTAGCCCTGCCTTCTGGCAAAATGGTAGGAGCAGTAGACAAAAGTAGTAGGTAGGAACATTTAGGCATGAGCATTAGGTAGACACATTAGGTAGAAGTGGTAGGCAGGAGCATTAGGTAGATACATGAAGTAGAAGAAGTCAGTAGGAACATTAGGTAGGAGCCTCTGCAAACACTGCACTAGAGTTACCCTCTACCAGTGGCCTGTTAAGGTTGAGGCACTAAAGGCTAAGAAGCAAATGAATAACTGGAGTGCTTCGAGGTCACAGCGGGAAGATGTTCACCTTTTCACTTTTCATGGAAACTGCAATGTCTGGGGCACCCTATACTACCCAGAGTTCCTACTACTGCCCTTACTTGGAACTGGTCAATCCAGTAAATACTGTGTTTTTCTTAAACTAAAGACGCTTAACTTTTAATTCATTAGAAAAAAAATCAAATGGGAATTTCTGCTACTCCTAATCCTAATTTCCAAATGAATAATAAAAAGTTAGGATATGTAAACAAATGTAACCTGTGTACAATAGACTGGCTAATCTGGTATATGATGTGTTTTTCCTAAACTAGTAAAAGCTGTTTTGATTGTTATGGAAAAAATCATATTCTTTTTGCATCTTTATACACTGAAAAAAAATGCAACAGGGGTATGCCAAAAAAATCAATTATGCACTGAAGGGTTACTATGATTTTAGTTCATTCTATAATGGTAATTTACAATTTGAATATAAAAAAAGACATTTTATAGCATGAAATGAAACCTCAATCATAAGGTTAGAAGGTCCATACTGACCTGTTCTTCAAGAACTGTCAAGTCATCCTTTGCTTCTTCTAATGCTGAGCTGTCAACTTCTTTATCTTGTTCAATTCTTATAGCATCAGCAGTCTCTACAGAGCTAGTATTCTCAGACTGGTTTACATCCCTGTCTTTCTCATTATCACTGCAAGTTTCTTGTTTTTCTATGACACACTCCTTCATCTGAGGCACAAGAATACGTCTCTTTTTCTGTATCTTCTCTATCAAAGTACGGCAGCGTGTCTTCATGTTTTCAGCCTCTATGCTATCTTTCCTGTCCTAAAGAAATTGAGTTGTGGTCAAATTGAATGGAAAAAAAATGCAGCAATAATGAACTATGGAAACTAATAAATCAGACCTTAAAAAGTATGTGTTAACAAAATACATAATAAACTGAGAGACCATTAACCACAAGTCATAATCAACTGGTTTGAAAAGGTAATAAGGAAAGAATATTTTATCCTCAATTATAAGTTACATACACAGTATTAAATATACAACTCTGTGTGCTTTAAATCCTAAATACATAAATGTAAGATACATAATCAATATAAATAAATATATTAAAACTGTGCTGAGACCAGAAACCTAATTCACAAAATAAATCTAAACATGGAATTAACTTTTCCATTTAACATTAACTACACACAATAATTTCCATGATGATGCAAAATCCATACTATCATAAACAATACAGATTTATTATCATGGACACTTCCCAGTTTTTTCTTCATATTCATAATGTAAAACATAACTTATACTGGACTGCTTTAAGGAAGTTAAGTGAATGGTCTAGCTAAGTGAAAATACTCTGCATGCACAATGTGTACTAAAACTACCTTAAATAAAGTAATTTTTCATCTACCAATTAGTATCAAATTCATTCCCATTCATGTGAGAAAAGTAAGTACATAAAGCCTTATATTCATATAACCTTAACTTTAGCTCAGAAAGACGAGGTAAATATAATCTTCCAAACTAATGATATATCTTCAAAGTTATTCAGTGCATAAGATATGTACGTAACTTATGCAGAATATCAAGAAAACTGATCGTTATCAAAAGCCATTCTTAGTAAATAACCAAAGAGAAAGTAAAGCAAACAAGAGCATCATCTATAAATCTTAATGTGTAAATGATTGCCAACCTGTGTTTCTCCAGTTTTTAGCCTCAAACAGGGGAAAAAAATCAAGAATAAGAGAGCAGTAAATTATCTCATTCCAGATTTAAAATTCCTTAATCTGAAGACAATTAGGACAAGAGTTTCTCCAAAACTGCATTGGTATTCATCAACTAAAAAACTTTCAACACCATCTTTATTAATATTTCTATCATGTCTGGTTTATTGCCTTTCTCAGAGAAAAGAAGCATTAAGTATCCATAATGAATGAAACAGGAAATGGAATACTTGTTGAGAACCTATCATTAGCTTCAGATTCCCATGATCAAACTGATCAACATTTTTTAACTACCTGAACAGAAGAAATCAAGGATTTGGAAGAAAATAAAGAGGAATTATTACTCTTTGATCCTTCAGTTGGTAGTTTGAAGACTACTGCAATGAGATATAGAATAAGAGGATATCCTTTTTTTTTTTTTTTTTTTTTTTTTTCCGGCATTTGAGCCGGAGGGAAAGGTGGATGGAGAGGTACCATCTGCTTTGCTATCTTGTTTTTACCAAAATATTTCTGATCAAGTCAGCAGATAACCTCTTCATGGACCATCAGATCTCCTGTGTAGTACCAGTCCCACCACTCCCGCCACCACGACCACTCCCTCCCTCCCACCACCACCGCCACAGCTGCCGCAGACGCCGGCAAAACGTGCAGTACATCGGGCAAGATGATACCCTAATGCATATGCAAGCAGGCAGTCTTAAACTCCACTAAGCTGCATATGAATATCACTAACGCGGCCTCGAACTGTCCCTGCGCTTTGTACACAACTCCTAACAGGTTCTTCAATTCGTCCTTTACCCTCCGCAACAACCATAGCTAGAATGCCAAGTGGACTTGTAATTACACCACTTGCCCGGGGGCGCCCGCTTGTAAAATTGACTCCGCTTACTTTGCCTAAGCTTGAATAATATCGCCATGGGTGCAAGTCACCAGAGATTACATTCCACTAGTCTTCGTAAAGTATTGGCTGATAGCTCCGTTTTTTGTTCTTGTGTTTTTTTCCCTCTGTTTTCTGTCTATTTTCTTCCATTTTCTTTGAGTATTTTGTTTAACGCCCACTTGGGCCCTCGGTATTCGCTATATCGTCGCTGCATTCGGTAAGGCCCAGCCAGTCAAGAGTCCTTGCAGCTGGTGCAAGCCGTGGTAACCTCGGTGTTGTTTATGCATTTTAGCTTGGCTGCAATTGACCCTGACGTTTACTATCTTCAAATGAAGGTTATTTTGCTTATAGCTGTCTTTGAAGTGAGGAGTTGCCTGCAGTGCCTCTAGGCAAACATTTTTTTTTTTTTTTTTACACATTCAAACATGCATTAATGGATGTTGCATACATCATAATGTTTTAGAGTACATGAGTTAGTTAATGACTTACTCATTCGATATAGCATGCCTCTCAGGCAAAGGTTTATGTCAAAAAATTTTCAAGAAATATCAATAGAAAGCACAGAAGCTGAACTGTTTTATTCTTAAGTTTCGCTCGGGCTTTATAGTAAATCCCAGTGCTTTATTTTTTACTATTGGCGTCAGCTATAAGTATCGCCTAAACATAATTTAATTTTTTTTAAGTTCTCTGTATAGTTACTGATTAATTCGTGTTTACTCGTATTCTTATTTTTAGTTAAAGAAATTGGAAGACAAATATAACAATCCCAGGACCGTTGCAAGGGTCTGTAGAACATATCTATGTGAACATGGCAACAGCACGAGCATAATGTAAATTTTATAAAGTGTTTAAGGTATGCTGGCCAGAGGAGTGTGTAGCAGAGGCAAGAACATCTCGTCGCCAGCTGTCACATGAACTTGCCACCAAAAATGCACGTTCGTCGAAAAACTTCACTCATTTATCTCGTCTGTCTTCCAGTGATGTCAGTATATTCAAAAAGAACAAAAGAGTTTGAGAACAAAGTCTCATGCCAAATGGTAAACACGAGATGGTTTTTTTTATAGGGTGATAAATCAGCTTTAGTTATCCAGTCACGATGGGCTAGACCTTGACACTGCATCCTACGTCTGGCACACACACTCTTCCTGACGGACGCATAAACACTTTATAGAAAAAGAGAATATTCAAGCGGGGCTATGGCCGGTTTGCTTATTAACCAAGGGATTGTTTTGTGCCTTCGGTGTCTGTAAACACACCCCAGGTATTGTGAAGTAAAGCAATAAACGTGGTAGAAAGAGTTTATAAAAAGAGTGGCAGAAAATGGCCTGCATCCTCTTCTATGGCATCTTCTTATGACTAACCTTAACTGATCCCTCTTGGCCAAGTGTTGCCGAACGTGGGAGGAAATGTTGCATTAATCTTCATTTTTTTTTCTCTCTCGTAAACTATGAATCGGAGCCAAAATTCTAGCATGTGCCTGCCGCACGAGGAGAAAGGAAATCCCTGTATTTAACATTACTATTCTATGATCGCAAGATTACTTAGAGCGAAAGAAAAAAAAGAAAAAGGCTAATTTTACCCTCTAACATGTCTTCCTGAGCGGCTCATCTTCAGGACGTGACATCATCACTGGCGATCCTACCAGTGATCTCATAATCTGTGACGTATCATGACGATGCCATGAGGTCATGGATTGTTTTGTATGGTGGGCGGCAAAAAATTTAAGGCTTAAATCAGACAATAGGCGCTCATTTTAAAACTTGTACTCGCAGATAGCATCAGTGTGCAACCAGAGAATATCCTTATACAAAAAAAGAACTGAAACTGAAGCAAATTACTGAACTGAGCGTCATTCATTTACTCTGTAGTAATATCAAGCACATCACGTCATACCTAGATGAAGCCCAGAAAATTACGCGGGAAAAACGCCCATTGGTTCATGTATTTGATGACGTCGCGGGTGGTAAAGTGTTGCCAGAGGGATTATATTTACCTAGTATGTGGCGGACACTCCTGTGAAGTGCCCATCGTCATACCGGAAGATACAGCTCACTGAAACCGTGGTTTTTTTCTGGTAAATTTTATCAAAGAGAAAGTTTTACTAGAACGGACGAATATATATATATATATATATATATATATATATATATATATATATATATATATATATATATATATATTGCTGTATTTTTTTGTTATAATTTTGTGTCAGTAATTTGCAGCTAATTTCTCGAGGCCTTTCCAGTTTATTACTATGCCAAGTTGACCGGTATTATGGCAGACTGTATGTCGGCAACCTTGGCATATGGCTTGTTCTCTTAAAGTGTGAGTTCAGGAATTTTTATCTCTAGGAAAAAATAAAGATTTACATAACGGGAGATTGTGAATGAAGGAGTTTGAGAATAATATGTTTTTTTTTTAATCTCTCCCGTAGTGTGGAAGGACTTGTAGGTCTGAGGTGGAGACCTGGTGCAATGCTGGAGGATTGCTAGGCCTGTGGTGGAGACGGTAGAGTCTCCCGTGCAGCGTTGGATACTCGGAGCTACGCCTTTTGGTGATTATGAAGACGGTAGGGTCTCCCGTACAATGTTGGAGGGTCAGTAGGCCTGTGGTGGTGACGGTGAAGACGATAGGGTCTCCCGTGCAATGTTTTGAGGGTCGGTAGGCCTGTGGTGGAGACGGTAGAGGTCTCCCGTGCAATGTTGGAGGGTAGGTAGGCCTGTGTTGTAGACCGTAGGGTCTCCCGTGCAACGTTGGAGGATTGGTAGGCCTCTGTTGGAGATGGTAGAGGTTCTCCTGTGCAACGTTGGAGGGTCGGTAGGCCTCCGTTGGAGACGGTAGAGGTCTCCCGTGAAGTGTTGGAGGGTTGGTAGGCCTGCGGTGTTGGAGACGGGAGTTTCTCAGTAGGAGATGACAGGGGTTATTCATGGTCGCTAGATGTCAAGGCTCCTCTGGGCGTCTCCACTTCCTCGTGTCGGCCTGTGTCAACATGTAGCATCGCTACTCTTCTGGGAACTCCTCCTCCTCCTCCTCCTCCTCCTCCCTCTCCCTCTCTCCCTCTCCCGAGCCCTCCTCCTCCTCCACCTCCTCTGCCCAACCCTTCCTCCCTCCCCCTCCCTCCCCCACCCGTGGCCAATATGGCGTCCAAGATCACATCGTATCATTTTGTGTATATGTGTGTGTGTGTGTGTGTGTGTTTTCATTTGTCTCGTTGGCGGGACGGGACTCCATCATCACCCCCACCACTCCCCACCACCACCACCACCACAACCCCCGCCTGGGGAGGGGAGGAGGGAGGAGGGGGGGAGAGTGTAGTAGTAGTAGTACACGCGTCCGACAGCATACCGTCAAAATAAGTGCTGGGAGCCGTTCTATTTTGCCGCCTCGTGTGTCCGCTAAAAGCAAACAGCATCTGGCTATTCCCGCCGGTGACGACGGATGTTTCCGCGTCGGACTCATAGTTCCTGGGAGCGAGGAGGAGGCGTCGTCGGACCCCAAAGGAGTTGGCTCGGCTCGGCTCGCATGCATAACAACAGTGGCCTCCTCCTCCTCCTCCTCCTCCTCCTGGCCCCGGCTCCGCCCCGCCAGAATCAGCTGGTTACGTTGATGATGTCATGGTCTGATGATGTCATGATGATGTCATAACCCTACCACGATCATGACGCCACTGACACGTCACGGATTCGGGGTATGAAACCAAGCCTGTGCTGGTTGCGTGCTCGCACGACTCTTTTGTGTGTGTGTGTGTGTGTGTGTGTGTGTGTGTGTGTGTACACGTATGAGTGTTTGTTTGGATACGTGTGTGTGTATATTTTTATGTATACGTTGTGTGTGTTTGTGTGTGAGTGTGTGTGTGTTGGCTATAGAAGCGGTTGTCGCTTGCCAACTAAAGACGTCTTGAGTCGAACTCCTTCCTTCAATATTTACCTATTATTTTCTATTCTTCATTGCTTTGTAGTCATCCCAGTAGGTGACCAAGGAGCCTGACGACGATGACTTCGCGTTACAGGAGAGACTGGCGTTATACAGGAGAGACTGTATCAGGAAAAACAAATGAAGGTATTGTGCTCCCGAAAGGTACGCAAGACGAAAGAGTGGCGCCCCATTTTACCCCCGTCTGTAACCACA
This sequence comes from Panulirus argus, assembly GCA_038088735.1. NCBI lineage: Eukaryota > Metazoa > Arthropoda > Malacostraca > Decapoda > Palinuridae > Panulirus > Panulirus argus. The sequence continues at coordinate 21,511 of JAYMFT010364155.1, forward strand.
CCTCTACCCTCGTGGGCTCGCGCGCGCACACACACACACACACACACGGTGAGGTCGTCTGTTGATCAGATCGCTCTCGGCTCGATGTCTGACGAGGGGACGAGGTGAAGAGAAGACCAGGTCCCGAGAGAGGTACTGGGAGACGATGGGGTGACAATACAGGGAGTTGGCCCTGTGTCGAATCTCCTTTTTTGCTTCATATAGTTGATGATGTCGTTTAGAAAAGAGGCATAAAAGGGGATATTGTTAATATTGGTTCGCAATGTATTTTGTAATTAGGTTCGGTACAAGCGTTGGGGGGGGGGCGGGGTGTATCATGGCGTGACCCCTGACTTGACCCGGGGATGTCTTTCCCCAGAAATACTTCGACAGGACGAAACACGAGAGAGAGAGGGCCACACTCACACACACACACACACACACACACACACACACGCAGATCCTGCATTTGGACACGACTAAAAACAGAAGCGAGCAGTCATCATCTCGTGGCGATTCTGTCATCTCTCCATCCTTGAATACGCGGAGGGAGGTAACGTTCTCGGAAGCCAAGCCAGGCACCAAGTTGGGGTGGTGGAGAGGGCCAAGCGAGGCGGCCGCCTCCTCCCTCCCGACCCCCACCTACCCCTTCCACCACCTCCTCCACCCACCCACCCCTTGCCACCACCATCACCACCACACAAGTGCGATCTTGAATGAGAGGCGCGGTGGGTAATGAATGAGTTAATTGTTTGACTTACACTCACATCACCGGACTGAGAGATGTTACAGTCATGGCTAATTACTCAGAACAGCTGGTTGTGGGGGTCTTCTTGGGAGAAGGGGAAAGGGAGGAGGTGTCGACTGTAGTGAACAAGAGAGAGAGAGAGAGAGAGAGAGAGAGAGAGAGAGAAAGAGAGAGTAAAAAGATAGGAATGAAGAGAGAAAAGTAAGAGAGAGGGATTGAGAGAAAGGAGAGTTTGTGAGAGAAAGAGACCATAAATTGTTAT
>JAYMFT010364166.1:0-22497 GCA_038088735.1 Panulirus argus
TCCCCCCCCCCCCCTCTCTCTCTCTCTCTCTCTCTCTCTCTCTCTCTCTCTCTCTCTCTCTCTGACTTTAGGTAAATACAGAATTTCAGTTAATGATAACAAACTCCTGAACCAGGATCACACAGGGTAGCAAACTTTGAGGAAACAAAAGACTCGAAATTAGTAATGCTACAGGATAAAAATTCTTGATTATTAAAACAGCGGAAGATAATGTGGAATATTTCTTCCATTACTTCTTCTGGAAAGTGAACTCGTGCTAAGAATAATGGAAAGAGCCAGTGTTAACTCAAAAACCGGCTTGAATAAGTAGAGAAATAGAACTAATTCGCTTTGTAAAAGAACATACATAAGAAATTTAAGTTGATGGAAAACACTGAGAATCGTCGAGAGTTAGAGAAGAGATAAAGAAAATGTAAAAAAGGACATAAACGCGAATATGAAAAATGAATTTTCGTAAATGTTGAGAATAGACCAAGGAATTCTTCTAATACGTTTGGAAAAGAATAAAAAAAATATATATATAATATCCGCTAATACCTGAACATGGTAGAACAAGAGATTACGACAAGGCAATAGCCTTCACTCTGAATAAATCCTTCCACTCTTTATGTACAATCAAAGAAGAAACGAACACAACTGTAGAAAACGTGTTGCGGGTTTGATGACAAAAGCCAACGGTAGTTGAAGGCTATAAAGTACAAGAATCCCTACACAAAATTAACCTCAGAACAAATCGACAGACCCCAAGATTCTCCAGGAAGACCAGACATCAAACGATATTTCCCGTTGTCCAAATTGATCACTAAAGGAGGCTTCAGTAGTCATGGGTAAGGAAGTCATCTACCTTCGTTCCATTTCTGCATCCCCCTTGTCCACCCTCTTGGTCCCCCGACAGATTCATGATTCCAAAGCTGCTTCGGTTTCTCCAACTCCCCGTGACGCATGTGTGTTCACCATTCATCCATTCCCTCTAAAAATTCCCGTGTCAGTTTATTCGCTCTTCGCTACCTGGTGCTTCGTCTTAGCTAACTTTGTTTTTTTTTTCTGGTGACAAATGTGTCGGAAGGAGTGGTTGGCAGGGAGGAGGCGTCGCCTTTGCTCTACCGTCTTAAACAGGTCGTAGCAGACGAGAGCTGGTTCTCCTTCCACGTTCTCTTGCTTGAGATCGCAGAAGCCGAAGTTTCGAAGAGGAGTCGGTCGCTGGAAGGGTTCGTTTCGAAACACTGAGCTTAAGTTACTGCACGATCTCCTGTCTTGGGCAAGCTTATGGAAGCTTTTCCGTTAGAATTCGAACGAGCTGAAGCTTCGAACCAGTCACTGTGAAGCAGTGAGTTTTTCTTTGCCGAACGTTCAAACGTTCCCCGAACTCTCTGAGTGCAGTCGTAGTAGAACCCTTATGGAGATCGAAATATAAAGAAGTGTTTTGTTTTCCACGCTTGAATGAATTCCTGGAACGCGTGAGATGAAATCAGCCGAGGAAATGGGGGATGGTATTCTGTGTCGAGAGCGATATTTCTGATGAAAAATGGACGCCAGAGATACGTGGACTGGCTGAATCCATTAACGCGTACTTGTCATACACATTTCATATTACGTGTCCTCCACTTTTCCTAAGCAATTCCCTGACGAATGTCCAGTATGTCGAGTTTTTATATTTCGGCAGCAGATACTCAGCAGAGCTTCGTAGGATAGTGGGTCGGCGACAAGCTGTTAGAGGACTATTCTAGTTTTATATGTCAAGTTCTGGAATGTATTTTCTAGTAAAAGGAAAAAGAAAATTGATGTACGTAAATTGCATCGAGTAAGTTTGGATGATGTCCAAAGGCTTTGGCAAGGGGACATAGTTATTTTGAAGGAATTGAAGGTCATAGAAAGTTTTGGCTCGAGTGCTTCCGAATACGCTGAAGATACATAGACGAACACACGAATTAGTGTATAGAACAACGCGTATTTCCATAGCACACACAGTTTCTTCCGACAGCAAGGATTGAAACCTGAGTTCCCTTGCGTGGGAGCCGGGAATGCTAATAGCTAGGCTGTGGAGCCCAGTATTAGAAAAACAACATATCAATTACTAGCATATATAGGCCTTTTTATTATTTTTTAAGGATGCTACTACACTCATCCTGGTAACCGATACCCACAGAGAAAGTTACGTGTTAGATTCAGAGTTGTTCGAAGTAGGATAAAGATTCTGTGAAGGATTAGTTAACAGGGGTTAAGAATGACCCCAAGACTTTGTGATATTCTGGAGCAGGAGGTGTCCTGTCTGTGACAGGGTGATGAGAGATATTAATCCTTCTTATAAGAAATTCGCAAGTCTCTTTTGTATCTAAATATTCACCCCATTCGCACCACTCACCCAAGGGCTGAGAGAGAGAGAGAGAGTAAATTACGACCGATTTTGGTATATTTTTCTTTAACATTTGAATGGTATGGTTATCTGGACTCTCTTCTAGGTGATAAACAGAAATCAGCGGCTGGCATATTCACATTCGTCCTTATCATAACATCCTGTGGTGTGTAGGGTTTCGAACGAGTGTCCTTCCACACATATAGTCGGGTGATTGATTGTACGCGCATCCATCGACATCTTTGTTCTCGAGGAAGATACCGTTTCCTGGAATTGACTCCTGGCAGTACGCAAGTAGACAGTAAAATCCATGAATAGCCTCGAGTGCAAATAGTTGTTAAGTCTCTCTCCAGCCATGAGTGCATGTACCCACATGGCCTACAGGCCATGTGGGTACATGCACTCACGTCCCTCACACGCAGATGTCATGATCCTCCGTCCCCAGGTCCAGCCCAGATAACCTCGTGGTAATTCACTCCAGATTAAAAGAGTGACTGGAACGGATATTTTATGTTTATTCAATTTCCTGGGTATCAGTGAGCGGGTCCCCTTGGAGGTGGAGGGGGAGAGTGGGGGGGGGGACATAGGAACTTAGCATGAAAAGCTTGAAACGTGAACTGTTCCCCCAAGGCTTCAGATAGCAGTCTAGCGTCATCCAGTGAGCTTTCTCTTTTTTCTTCTCCTCTCCCATATTTTTCAGCAGTTCTCCTGAGAAATTGTATAGTAAGGTCGTCCCTTCGTGCTCAAGGGTCGTAGTACCGTCGTGCTCAAGGGTCGTATTACCGTCGCGCTAGAGGATCGAACCAGTGTAATCAGAGAAGGTTAAGTAGTGACTTATTAAGGTAGATTTTGCGGGCAGACGGAGGCAGTACTTCGTCAGTGCTTCAAGTTCCTAATATTCATCACTGCTTTCAAAAAGTGGAAGATAATCGGAATATAATATTCCGTAAGAGTTTTATTTCCCTCTAGGTCCAAAAATTATAAATGCTTAAATATTTTATCAATGTAGTGAAAAAGAAAAAAAAAAAATTTTCTCATCCTCGTATAGGCAAGACAGAGGGAATAAATTGCACGTGGTGGGATAAAACTGTTTATTCGTTCTTTGTCACTGCTTTGGAAATATTCTCTTCATATTGTTTATATTTTTTTCACATAAGCTATCGTACTGTGAAATCCCTTTCCAGGCGCAAACGTATAGCTCAAGTCTCAGTGTAGCACAGATGCTTTCCTCGCATATCGTCTGGGAAGCCCCTCCCCCCTTTCCCATCTCCACTACCCCCAAATTCGACCACGTCGATGCCGGTGTTACCATACCCATCGCTTCCGAGGCGCCTTATCTAGAAATCCTCGTCTCGTTTGGTTTGGTAACACTGGTGTTCACGAAGTGGCTCGGGCTCATTTATGAGGTTCAACCGCTTGCTTGTTGACTCTCCTACCAGCGCTTGTGAGGCGTGCCTCTCACTCATATTTCTCATGCTCCTGACAAGCGCTCCTCATATAAGTCACTGACATGATTAATTTCCACTAAATAATGACACTCATGAAATTGCACACTCCTCATATTTCTTCATGTGTTTCCCCCCATTGACACTCACACTCCACTCTCATACATCTCATGCCTCATCACTTAGACCCATATATATATATATATATATATATATATATATATATCATTGGCACTCATGTTCTCTCATTCTTTCTGACCCTCGACCACATTCCCTCATGTTCCTTTATACATACCCCTCATGTTCTGTAGGCTTCCCATGTCTCTCACTGCCTTCCTCTCATTTTCCTCATTCTCACTCATTTCCCTTATTCACACACACACACACACACACACACACACACGTCAAGCCATAACCCCATTTTCTTTAAGACCCGGAGTTGGTTCGTGAAAGAAGACGTCGTCCTCCACCAAGAAAAATTTCCATAACCGTCTTACCGGGTCCAGGAGTCGCTATTTGTCCGACTTGTCGAAAATTCCTAATGAGGAACGGAAGTTCACCTGGTCATGAATTTCTTTTGCGCACTCAATTCTTTTTTTTTTTTCTTTCTTTTTTTGACAGTCAAGGACGAGGAATGCTTGCCTTGGGCATACTCTCTCTCTCTCTCTCTCTCTCTCTCTCTCCTTTGTCCGCGTGTGTCTGTCTGTTTTTAATGTCATCTCAAGTGTTTCGTTGACACTTGATTTCACTACTGATTCCATACGTTCATGTACACACGGTAAAAAAAGTATCTTACCACTTTTTTGGTGTGTTTGTGTGTGAAACGATATGACATCACGGGCGAAGGATTTTGAAAAATACCCATTACTTTGGCCTCACACTGGTAGCCCTGCTTTCATGATATTGTAATATATCGATTGCTAGCGACATTTTCCTATCATTTGCCATAATAGATGTTATACTGATTTCATATTTCGATGGAAATGACGATAAAGTTTGGCTGCCGTAATTATTAGGAAATCTGTCTCACATCTTCGCTCACGAACCCTGCCGATAGAACACGAGTCGTATTGATCGCTTCGAAATTCATCGGACCCTCTCCGTTAAGATAATTTTTTTTTGCTATTGTGCTTAGTTAATTTTTTTTCTTATTGTGCTTACGTCTCATTCCATGGCTCCTCCTCAGTTTCATTCCGAGTTTTGATAAAATAGTAGAAGCTGTTGTAAGCCGAGGTTTTCGCCTCCACTGGGCATAGATTTAGATCCAATACGCAAGTTCACTTCATGTTCAAGTCCTTGTTCATTATTGATGACTCGATTGTGTTCCATTGATGAGTCATTTCTTACTTTTTTCAGCAGCTTTTTTAGAAGTTGTAGAGGGAGTAGTTACGACTGGTAACCCCAAATGGGACTTCTGTTTTCGCTCTCCGGTCCGTGCAAGAGTTCCTTCAAGATCCACTTTGGAATAAGCCTTGCCTGTGGTTATCCCATTTTCTTGAATCCAGTTTCCCTTGCAACTTTTCGTTTATGCTTTTGCATTTCTTTAAGCCTCCCTTCTGGTTTTCTGTATCCCTCAGTGTGGTTAAGCCTTGCATCTGGTTTTCTATATTCCTGCATTTACCTAAGCCTTACGTCTGGTTTTCTTTAATCCTTCATGTGCTGAAACTTTACGTCAGGTTGCTCAATATTCTTAAATCCTTTCCCCAGTACAGTCATGAACGCACTTAACTACTTAATCGCTTCCTGGGAAGAAATGACCCTGTGGTATTTATAACGTGGGAGAATACTTTATCATAATTGTTAATAAAATTATGATAACATTAATAATTATAATAATACTGATAATAATAATAATGATAATAATGAATAGTAATAATAATAATTTTAATAATAATAATGATAATAATAATAATAATAATTTTTTATACATATTCGCCATTTGCCGCATTAGCGAGGTACAGAACACTGAGCCTTGGAGGGAAAATCCTCACTTGGCATCCTTCTCTGTTCCTTCTTTTGGTAAAAAAACAGGAGGGGAGGATTTCCAGCCCCCCGCTCCCTCCCGTTTTAGTCGCCTTCTACGACACGCAGGGAATACGTGGGAAGTATTCTTTCTCCCCTATCCCCAGGGATAAAATAATAATGATAATGATAATAATTATATTATTAATATTATTATTATCAATATTATTATTATCATCATTATTATTATTATGCAATCACTGACCGACTGATATGAACTCTCTACGTATGAAAAAACTTATGAATTGTTTCATCGTTTTAAGTTACTAGGGTTCTATTGAGAGAGCGGGGTACATGGCTACATCAAGTCGTTAGAAGTGCACTGCGTCGTGTGCCCATTGTAGGATACGTGTGTGTGTGTGTGTGTAAGGTCTCTCTCTCTCTCTCTCTCTCTCTCTCTCTCTCTCTCTCTCTCTCTCGTCTTTTGGCCTTCCTCCCTTGTCCTTTTGTCTCCTCCATTCCCCCATTCACCCTGGTCCTTTCTCTCTCCCCTCTGCCTCCACCCCCCCCTCCCCCACCCCCTCCTCTGCCTCCCCCTCCCCCAGCGCACCCATCGTACCAGGAGTTGGGATCAGAATATAAATCCCGAGGGGATGGACTGTCCCACTGACCTCCATAATCCTGTACTTGTTGTCAGCGTTGGGTCGGATTCCTCGGGGCCATCTTCATTTCCTCCGGGAAGTTTTTCAGTGTCGCAAAATTCTTCTGATCTCTTCGATCTGGCTTATTTGTCTGCGTTCTTCCACCTTTGTATTATTTTTCTTTTTTCATTCCATGGTTGTTTGATTTTCTCCCTACTGTATTATCTCTCTCTCTCCTTAGTATCCGCTCTGAATCATCAGGTTTCGATTCTCCCCCTCGAATCATTGTTCGTGTCTCTTATATTTCCTCTGTAATGTCCTCATTATCTCTCCTCCTCCTGAGACGTCACTTTTTATTCATGTCTCTCGATCTCTCGATATATATATATTTTTCTCTCCATCTCAGATTAATTTTGTACTCCACCCATTCGTCTTGGGGATTCCCACTCACCATCAGCCCGCAATGTGGAATTCACGGCTAAGTGGCACGTGAGTTGTTTTTTTTTATACCCATTAAGATCGTATCGTGTGGAAGATGAAGATTGAATTACATTATTTCATCGCCTTCCCAACGTTATCCCGATCGTCCGTCGTCTTTCGTACGTATAAATGACGAACCTAAATCCTCTCTGACTGCGTTATTCTCTTTTTCTTCTTTTTTCGTCACCTTGACACGATTCCTGACAGAGGCTCTGGGAAATGGGGTCTTTGGGGGCGCCCTAGTCTGCGTGTTGGTGGAGGTCGAGGAGTTCTGGGGGCGCAGGACGGATGTGGGAGAGGACGATTGTTTGAGAGAGAGAGAGAGAGAGAGAGAGAGGACGGAGAGTGTAGAGACAGAAGTTGCGTAGGAGATGAATCTAGTCTTTGCCTTTTCGGGGACCTCTTGGTGTTTATATCTCTCTCTGCTTTTCCGTGGGCCTCTGGAAGTCTCTTGGGTCTCCCCCGTGGATACTGGGGGAGACTCCCTGGGTAGAGAGAGAGAAAGAGAGAGGCGTTTTCTAACGCATCGTGAATCTATCTTTTTTCGTGTGATGTTTTAAGGATTTCATGTCTGTACGATTTAAAGGAGTCTTCCAGTCCTCAGAGGCTAGTTTCTTTGACGAGACCGTACTCCCGATGATTCATCGGAGTCCGGTAACACCTCGAGATGGGGTAAAAAAGAAAAAAATCCTTTAATACCCGCAGCATCACACAGGATTGGATTGTATGGACCAACGAGTAATAAGGGAATATTTGCATACGCCGGCGTACCGTTGTTGGTCAGAGGTAAGCGGAAATATCCGAAACATATTGAAAGTTACGGTAGATTGTTAGAATTATGGGAGAGAACAGAAGGACCTTCTGGTATCTTGCGTTTTTGTTCAACATTCGATAAATAGGAAAATTCATTTGATGTTTTCTCATATTCTGCGTTCACTGTCCTCTCTAATTGCCTTCAGGTCTCCGTGCTTGTCAGAGTGACCCATAATTTCGCCCACCGTTGTATTTCAGAATGTTTACGTTCTTCTGTTATAATAGCTATGTACGCTTTATGAACACCTGCGCCCAATTTATGTAGAAATGGGTCAGCCGGTCGTTATGTAATGTAACGTCGATCCTACTTCCTCCTCAGCACCAGGAACCTCTTAACGAACTAATCGTAACACACACAGACATTTTCGTTACTTTGTCCATTGTTTGCGCCACAACGTTACGACGACCGCAGTTTTTTTTCCTTTTCTTTAGATAAGGAATGGAACGAGACAGGAGGTGTTTTGGCGTTCTGGAAACAACGGAAAGAGAAACGAAGCCAATTTTGACCAGGCCTGGATAGGGTGGTCGGGGGGGATGGGGGAGGGGATAGTGTACTTTGACCAGACCTTTGGGGGGGGGGGGGAAGAGAGAGAGAGAGAGAGAGAGAAGGGGGGGTTGTCATAAGATGACATAGCCCCCCCCTCCCTCCCCTCCCTCCCCTCCTCCTATACCTCCAGGGTTTTTCATCTTGTTCCATTTTCCTGTGTTTGCATTTTGGCTCGCGTGTGGCTCGCAAGTCCCATGTTTGTCTTGATGCGGAATTAGGGGCAGCTGCTTCCAGGAGTTATTCATTAGTTTAATCTCTCTCTCTCTCTCTCTCTCTCTCTCTCTCTCTCTCTCTCTCTCTCTCTCTCTCTCTCTCTCTCTCTCTCTCTCTCTCCCTCCCTCCCACCCAAAAGGAGTAAAGCAATTATTTGCTTCGGAACCTGAATAACGATTCTCGCGCAAAACTTTATCCCATGGGCAATTATTCACTTAAGTGTCCCAGGTGCAGAAGGACTTTTGAATGTGTCTATAGACACGACCCATTTAACCAGAACCATCCGCGGCACAGAAGGACTCAGCGTAGAGGGGCTCCATAAACAGTTTGTGATGCAGGAGAAACATGGAGTCATGAAATCTGGCGACTTCTAGACATCAGAGGCAGTGTGGAGGGCAAACCTCTGCGTGGTGATTTCCCAGGGTGCACCACATTCACGGCAGGAACTGAGGTCATGTCAAAGGGAGGTTTCTCTCGTGGTGTTTCGCGTGGATCTTTACGTGAAATGCGATGGTCAGGTGTTAGCGGTGTCGGTCAAGAAGAGTGAGGTGTGGTTGATAGTGTTGGTGGTGATGACAACGATGGTGGTGATAGTTATAGTAGTGGTAGTAGTAGTAGTAGTGTTGGTGGTTATGGGGAAGGTGGTACTTGCTCTGGTGATAGGGGTGGAGATTGTGGTGGTAGTGATAGGGGCAGCAGTGTTGGAGGAGGCACTGTGACAAGTGAGTGACGTGCCTTCTGTAGCAACAGTGACTACGGAGGGGGCGTCACGCAGCTCCAGCCTTCCTCCCTAGCAGTGCTTCAAGTCACTGACGATATTTAAAGGAAAAAGAAAGATAGATTTAGTTGACTGGATGATTTAATTAAAGTCATTAACGACGTTTATACATGTATACAAAGTCGAAGACCTTGTACCCTTGATTAATCGTGATTGCATCATATGTGACTCCATTCTTGTACATTACATGGATCTCATTCATAGTGAGGGCGCATGCGGTCCTAGGACTGCCCTCAACTCCTGAAGAAGGTGTTGAAAGGTCATCCGGTTTGTGGATGTATAGTTGACGATGACGACCTTAACTACCCTGGTACTTCTAAGGCCTAAAGCTCAAACAACCAATCATCGTTTTCTTCAAATTCCTCATTTTTTAGACTTTATCTCGTACAAGACCTTCTACATTGCTAATCTATATATGATTTATGATTACTGCAGGACAAATTCTTTATGAAAGAGTCCCGTTTTCACCCATACCTAAGACCTTTCTAAAGGCTCCTGCTGCCCAAGGGTGCGTTACTTCCAGTAGCAGGGGAATTCAGACGCCTTTTTGGCGTGAGAAGTTCTTTGACGAGACTGTACTCCCAGTGATACAGCCATCCAGACGTTACTTTTTAGCGGCAGTGCAACATCGGTTAGGCAGAGTCTGGTAACACCTTAATATATCTATCTGTCTATCTATATCTATGTATCTATCTATTTATCTATCTATCTATCTATATATCTATATATCTATCTATCTGTCTATCTATCTATCTGTCTATCTGTCTGTTTGTCTACCTATCTATCTATATATCTATCTATATATATATATATATATATATATATATATATATATATATAAAATCCGAGTGGCCACCATCCTTCACCTTGGGGAAGGGGAGCTGGCCATAGACTTAAGGGGATTCCCAGGCGCCTTACGCAGGGATCCATCGGCCGCCATAAACCTTGGGTAAAATATGAATTTACGGGTGTGACCGTCGCCATCGATTGTTGCCGGCATACACACACACACACCCTCCCTCCACCCCCCCCCCCGGCCTGTGGGGAGAGAGGGAAGGAGGGGCTGGCTCGGCGGGATTTGCATAGTGGTCGAGGGGGAGAGAGGGGGGGGGGTGGCTGTCCGACTGGGCTGGGTGGTTGGCGGAGGGAGTGAGGCTGTAGGGTCTACATCATAGTGTTTGTGGTGGGGGTCTGTTTATGGTGGGGGATTCGTTTGTGGTGAGGTCTGTTTATGGTTGGGGATTCGTTTTGTGATGGGTTCTGTTTATGGTGGGGGATTCGTTTGTGGTGGGGTCTGTTTATGGTGGGGGGGGGTCTGTGAATGGTGTTCTTGTTCTTCTTTATCTTCAGTTTCTGTTTTACGGGTTTTGTCTTCTTTTTCTTTCCCTCTCTTTCTTCTTCCTTGAATTATTATTATTTTATTATTATTATTATTATTATTATTATTATTATTATTATTACTGTAGTACAGATTAATCAGACCTCATCACAGTAATCAACGTGCACACAGATTAATGATATGCAAAGTGTTACGCACACATAGACACTTCTCCTCTGGCAGCCATTGCACAGAATGCCCCAACAGCAGGCAGTTGACGAACACCAGACCCACACGTAAGAATAACCGTGAGCAAAAATTTTGAGACAATTCTCAAATTACGATCGAATTGATGCGGCTTAAAATTTCCAAAGTGCGATTTTTCACACGGTAGTTTTTATGAAAATATTAAACGTCAGGATTACTTTCGGATTTTTTCAGCTCATATAAAAATCCATTAGATTTGTGTTATCGTCTTGTACTCGCGATTCATTCGTACGATAAATACATGACCGAGCAGAACAGTCGTGCGTTCTCGTTGGTTACAGATACCAACATGACCTCACGCTGGAGTCATGGTCCATTTCCCTGGGTTTAGATGCCTCATACGGCGTTTGTGAAGAGCGTGGTCAAATCCTCCCACACAGGATACTCAGAGACAGTGTCTCATACGTAAATCAAACTTAAGCTACTCCGCTTAAAGTACGAAGAACGCGGTCGGTCCATCGATGCGTAAAATCTACTGAAAATGAGGTTTTTCTCTGCGTAAGAACATGTTGGTCGGTTCCACAGCGCGTGAAATGGAAATTACAAGATGCATTTGTTCGTAAAATCAGCCCCGGGTTCCGCAGTCCGAGGGACCGTCTTGTTTAGTTGCGCTCTCCTTAAAAGACCAGCTTTGACGTTCGGTAAAGGCAGCTTATACGATCCCAAACTAGACGCGTTTACCTCTTAAACTGACATTAGATGCATGAAGGTTTCGTAATACAAGATTTATCCATCTTAGTCTCCCTCATACAAACTTGGGTACTTCAGACGACCCGTTAAGTAAGTTTATAGACAAAACCACATCACAAACTGTCGACTCAAACTACGCCCAATAGTTTAAACAGCCAAGGCCCAGTCCTGTCCTCCTCCTAAAGTGAGGACCCGGCAGGAGGACCCAATCATAGAAAACGAAGCCAAGGCTAGTCCGGCCCATGGTCAGACGCCGAACTATGACCCATTTACTCTCCTTGCGACTCCAACCTGAATCGCCCGGTAGTTAATTAAGGCCATTAGAGAGAGAGAGAGAGAGAGAGGTGGGTGTGCTCACTTCCGCGACTAGAATTTCTCAGAGAGAGAGAGAGAGAGAGAGAAAGAGAGCGAGAGACTGAGAGATAAAAGACGATCTAACGAACAGATTGGTGGATATAAGGAGAAAGATACCGAAGACTGTATAAAACAAAAATGGAAAATATTCCTCGTCAAATGTGCGGAAGAGCCATAGTGAAAGACGGATAAAGAGAGACAGGAGACTGTAAGAGAGAGAGAAAGAAAGAGAGACAGTCAGTCAGTAAGTAAGTCAGACAGACAGACTGACTTACAAAGAGACAAAGGAACAGCTGACGATCGAGGAGGAGAGAGAGAGAGAGAGAGAGGTATGGAGGAGGAGGGAGAAGAGGAGGAGGAGGAAGAGAGGATAATGGAGGTCGTGTGGAGGAGGAAGACAGAAAGGCGTGTTGTTATGCGATTCGTAAATGCCAATGGGACGTTGAAGACACGGTGTGGGTGGGGGGGGGGGAGTAATCGAAGTGGAGATCACTCCTTCGAAACCCCCGCTCGTGCGATTAAGGTTCCCTACGGCGGCACTGGCTTGTAGACTTCTTTATCACCAGCCGTGGGGGGGGGGGGGTTAGGGGGAGAGAAGAGAGAGAGAGAGAGCCATCTCTCACTCGATGCCACCCCAACTAACGATGTTATTTTTATGGCCGTTCAAACGTTCTGTTTTCCCTTCAGGATTTATTTATTCATTTTATATTTTTTTCCTCTTGTCTGGGAAGGACCTGTTAGGATGCGGGGTCATCGTAACGAAGGGTCACGTTGATCTACAGAGTCAGGATGACGTTCTGATAAGGGCGATACGGGAGGGTGGGTGGGGGGTTGGGGGTGAGGTCCAGTGATAATGGCCTTGTTTCGTCTGGAGGGGAAACGAGGTGATAGAGTCGAGTCGTTAGTTTAGTCACTGACTGACTAAGGCTTTTATTTATATATATATACGTCCCGGGCTGAGGTTGGCGGGTCGAAGGGACCCTGAGGGTAGGCTTGTGGATGCCTGGGTGCCTCGCATGTTCCTCGCTTCCTGCCGAAAGGGGTCGCCGAGGGGGAAATAGGGGTCAGTGCTCCCATTTTTCCGGCGTAGGAGGGACGGTTGTTTGCACAGAGTAGGAAGAGGAGTCGATGGGGGTGGGGGAAACCCAGAACGAGAGCCTTCCCTTTCTCTGAATTGTTTCGAATTGAAAGATGAAGTTTCCCTCGACTGACCCGTCCTGACGTGGACTCTCCCAGAGCTGTAGTTCGACCGGAAGAGAAAGGTGTAGCCTTCGATGTACGTAGGGAGAAGATAGGGAAGGTTCAGGGGGTGTAGCAAGGTTATCTACAACTGAGAGATTCTGGGGAACATCTGTTTTGTAGTCTTTTTTGTCGTAACAATAGCTTTCGACGGGGCGTGGCATCTGAGTTCCTTGTAGGAAAACAGTGATTGTCTCCTCTCCGAAAATCTTCTCTTGTTGGTGCTGACGAAGCTGCAGTCTTTTACTATTACTCCTATTCCTACTACTACTACTACTCCTGTCGCTATCATTACTACTACTACCATTACTACTACCATTACTACTATCATTACTACTATCATTACTACTACTACAACCAAGAGCGCCACTGGTAATGCTTCCGTCACAAAGCCGGTTGTAATCATGAACCCATCATTGAGGGAATTAGTCCAATGACGGGGTAAATACCTTCTAATTTACCCCCCCCCCTCAACAGATTTAAAGGCACGAGGCAAGAATAATATCATGAATGAAAACGCACATGTGCGAGTAATTCACATGAATGAAGGATTCGCTTGAATAAGGAGTTCTTGTGAATGAATAATTCACCAAAACAATCGACATGAACAGGTTCAGTTTTCTTGATGGAGTAATTTCCCTGGAAAAATCACGCTGCATGAACGAGACGTCTCGATGAATAGGTCAGACCAGTAATCCTTATTCATGAGGGACCCAGCATGAATAACTTTTACTGTATAAGCAATCATCATACTCGATCACTATTGAATTAGCCCTCTGAATCTCGCTACCTTAAATCATCATGAAAAACGAATATTTTTAGGGATACTCCAAAGTGTCGGGGATAGTGGAACAAGTGTGTGTTGAGGTGAGGAAGGAAAGAGGAATTAAGTATTTAGGAAATGCAGGAATGTCTCCACCCTTAAGGCAAGACACACACACACACGCATTGCGAGGAAGGATCTGACCAGATCACGAGACCTCGCATGGAGACCGATGGAGATTAAATTGCAAATTCTTACTCGCTTTATAAGGTAAGGTGCCCTAACGTGCCACGGGTTTTCTCCAAACAGGTGATATTTAAAGGATATTTCATCAAATTACTAAAGACTAAAAGCGACGCCTCCATTTGGGCATTTGTAAAACAATTATTTTTTTTTTCTTTGAACATGGTACTCTTACTGATAAGGAAATTAGGGCCAATTTCACAGTGTAATGACGCAGTTTTCTTCCACGCCCGTCCGAAGAGATTACTTTCGTAGGTAATTCTTCCAAGTAACGACTGATTACACGAGTCATTAAGGGATAACGCAATTCATCTAATTACAGCGATATTTTTTGATAGGCTAGTGTAGATCAATATATAATATTCATAAGTATAACACTTACCCTCACTAGAAGATGGGAGGACACTTTTACAGTATAATAGTCCGAAAGTAGTTTGTTCACATCCGGGTGTCTGGCATGCGCAGAACGATGCGCAATCCGATTTTTTTTTCTCGCGTCTTTTTCTTACTGATTTAGAAACGATTGTTTCTCTTAAGTATCTTCATTGTTGCAATTCCATTGCTTCCATTTCCTGGAGCGGTCCCTCTATGTATTTAGTAATACAGAGATCATACGTACGCAAGACAAGCGTCGATATGAAGATAACAGGATTGATTCTATAAATGACGCTCCCGCTGGGAAAACGGTAGGCAACAGTGAGTGTTATATGTCGAGAGCTCTTGCTTAAGGTATAGCTTGGCAACCCTAAGAACAACAGAGACGCTTCCTGATACCATCAGATTAGATTCTGACGCCAGATGACAGGCGAGGAAGCGTGACCACCCACCCACTTCGTGTGTGTGTCTGTGTGTGTGAAGCGGGAAACTGGCAAATCAGACGCTTCGGTGGTGGTGTTGTGTTGAAGAACTTCGGAAATCCAGTAGCGAACACACGCTTCCATTTTCTGTGGCTGGAACGCGTGACGTCAGACTGACTCGGACGACAAATCCTCCACCCCTTCCTCCCTCCCGTCCCATGTTATTGATATGAATCCTGGGTTAACGAGTCCGTCTGTGCTCGTTATCCTGAATCATCATTAAGGAACTTGTACTAAGTGAATCATCAAAGATTATCAGAGACTAAATCTTGATGTGAGGAAAAAAATACACAAATCCTTTGTGATTTTTCAACTGAATTCCGTCAAATTACATTTTACCAACAATTTTCAATTTGTTTATTCTTCAGATTCCCGACGATTCGGAGACCAAATAATGTAATTCTCCCTCGTGTTTAAGGTTAATCTTAATGATGTCATTACTTTATCGGCGCCATTAAGCTCGGCACACAATGCAGCGAACTGTTGGCGCTGATTCTTGAAGGAAGACTTTTGCGCCACTGTGGGATATTCCCCGACGTAATGCATACGCTGAAAGCGAAGGTAAATAGTGCCTCGTCAGAGACGAGTTAGCGGTCTTTGTGTGCTGTCAGGACCATGCCGGGGAAAAATGCTCGCTTGTAAACAACATACGTACATGCAAAACTTTGGACACATGCACCCAAAATATCACGAGACGTCATGACGCTGAGATTTCTTTTTTTTCTAATATGCGTCTAAACGTAATGTATAGACGTTCTAAACGTAACATTGAGACGTTGGACGCACTTACAGAATTCACGAAACTGGCTGATAAGTAAACGTTTCTTTTTATGTAGATCTCTCGAAAAATGAAGACCTTAACAGTTTACTGGTGCAAGACTAAGACTTGTGGGTCATGCAGACATGAAAGACTTCACTGATATGAATCTTATTTATTAAGCAAACATTGACTGCTTTGCGAATGTAAATGCCATCAAAGATACATACATTGAGAACTTTGTTGATATAAATCTTATGATAAAACATTCAGAGAGTAAACAGTTTATTACTATAAAACATATCAAAAAATACAAATACATTAGAATACTTTTGCTATGTATATACATATATCTCAGCTCCTACCACAATCTTATTGTCCTGGACGATGGAATAAGGCTTTAACTGATTTTGTGGGTATCTGTTTCCTTTTTTCTCCCTAGCCAGAAGGGCAGCCACCGCATCTGAAATGATAAAAGGATGTCATGCCACAGTGGCGTGTGGTATAAGGTGTCGTGGTTGGGATGGGGTGGTTTACCCCCAACAAAGCGGGGAGGGGGGCGTGTGAGGTCGCCCTCCCCAGCCAGCATTGACCCCAGACACAAGGGGGGGGGGGAATGGTGATGGAGGGGAGGGGGGTATACCAAACCCCATGTGTGGTGGGTAGGTACTGAAATCGGACATATTGGTTGGGGAGACAATTTCAAGGCCGTGCGTAGTTCAAAGAGAGGAACGCTTTGGTAGCAGGAGCCACGATTGCGTTTAGTGAAGGCGTAGAATTCGCGAGAAGCCGTCTAAAAAGGTTATTACAGATTTAAGTCTTCGGTACAGCTAGTGGGATATGTTACTGGTGCAAGAAAGAGATGGAAACACGATAGTATTTTTATGGAATATTTAGTGACCTATATTTATGGAACATCACCAAACGAAAAGCAAAACTATTGTGCAATAATGATTTCAATAACACGGTGAAATGTCAGGCCATCGTCTGAGAACTTTTCCCATAGCTTTGCACTGAAGTTGAATGCGTTGAAGTGAGACACACGCTCTGAAAAGTTGTGTACCCGCTGCCCAAGGTCGCGTCTCGAAGGAAAATGATTCCTTTTTTATTCCCTCACACACATCGATTCTTGTTATTGTCACGTCCACATCGTCACGGACAACAACGGCCCTTGCCGGCCTGCTAAAACTTTCTCCATCTCTTTAACGACCTTCAAATTCACCTCAAATTTCTTTAATACTTTCCATCGTTATCATTAATTGTTCCTCATTCCTTTCCCAGTCGGTGCCTCTTCTCATAGTCTCACCCCAACGTGTTTTTGTCTCAGTTGTTTTCGGGGTCGCTGTATACTCTTCCTTGATAATGTACTCTATATATTTCCCCTGGAAAGCCAGGCCAATCCAAAGGCAGTCGTGCAGATCACATGACGGACGTCGGGAGTGTCAGACGCTACGTGTAAGCAAGCAGACCCTGTAGTTTCCGAGGTGATAGCAAGTCACTAGAGAAATACTGTATTATCTTCAGGTATTCTCCTGTTGCTGTCAATTTTAATAACCATTTCATTTGTAAGATCCGAAAGACTTATTGCCTAAAGCAATACCATCATGTTTGCCATATATATATATATATATATATATATATATATATATATATATATATATACCTTTAACCTAAGCCAGGTGCTCAATACATCGACCAGCCCTCCACGGAGGTATAAACAGCCTGGTTGACTGCTGACTGTCTGCCGTTGGCGGTCGTTACAGTAATCTTTACAGTCGCATTAGGAAACAGGATACTACTAGTCCCTTGCCCGGGCGGGTTATACGCCCTTCGCTTCGTGTACCACCCGGAGTACAACTTCCGTGTGTTGTTGCGAGGGAGTAATATATATATTTACGTTTGACAAATCCTTTCCTTCTCTGGCGAGACCCAAGGAGCTAATCAGGCCCCAGGCTGTGTATATATAGCTCAGCGATGGCGCTCCCCGTTTGTTCGTCTCTCGGGTCCTTTTCCGTATCAGGAAACTATAAAACCAACTCCTCGAACTTCCTGATTGGCTATAAATGCACTTAATGGCGTTATACAAAGTTGGGCTTGGCGTGTGTGCGCGCGCGCGCGGCGCCCGACACAGATCAAAGCTTTTATGAGGAAGCGAGGCACTTTCTAGTGGAGCGTGCTCTAGCGTGCCCCCTTGGTTAGGGGAGGGGGGGGCAGCCAGCGACACTAGGTTACATTATTGTGGCTTGGACGGCGACATCGTGTCCTCCCTCCGTCATAACACTGTTGTCAGCACAGTAAGGTAGGTCCTTGCTGCTGGGTTGGGCTGTATCGATGAGGTGGTCGGCCCTGTAGTTTGAGGTAGGTAATTAGAGGTGTGGCGAGGAGGAGGAGGAAGGAGGAGGGGGGGGGGGCTTACTCATTCGTTTCGTATGTCTTATTTTACGCAGTGGTTATAAGTAACGAATGTAGCCGTTCTTCGTTACTCTGCTTTGTAAGTAAGGAAGTAAACATTTATTTTCTGCGGAAAAGTGGTGTTATACTTAAAGCGAATGTAGTTAAAGTTCGTGACTACTTGAATAAAATGTAAGTCCCCGAAGTGATTTACTTAACGAAGTATTTCTGCTTTGTTACTTACCACTAACAGTTCTTGATACTTATATTTTAGAGGTTGAGACGTATTGACTTGTCACTTACTAATCGTACTTTACTTTCATTCTCATCTACTTCAGTTTTGAGGTTACTTCCTTACATTTAGTATGACAATAATGATAATAATGGAGAGGTATTGTCTTCGTAGAAATAGTTTTGCTTTTTCAGCCTTGAAAATAATGAAGCGTTTCGACAACCTGAAGTTCGTAGATCGTGGTCAGTCGAGGACATGCCTGCGTATCCGCACGTGTGGATAAAACAACACATCGATCATGTTCCTCGAAGCGCAGTACCGGGAATGCAAGCGGACGTGCCAGGAAGCAATGCCAGACACGAGAACACCTCAGGTTAGGCTCGGGGCGTGTCATAGCCGGATCAAGGTGTGGTAGGACACTCCAGGGGGTGTTAAGATAGGTCTGGTGTGTCAGGACGTTGGCAGAAGGTGTCAGGGTGGTTTCAGGATGGATGTCAGGAGGGTGCCAGAGCGTGTCATGATAGATTAAGGGTGTCAGAACGCACCCGAGAGAGCGTCAGTGGTCCAAGGTGTCAGAACGATGGTAGAACGGTGTTAGAAGGTGTCAGGAGTGTCAGGACGGTGCCAGAAGGTCTTTGGAAAAGTCCAGAGTCCCAAGATAATATTCACAAGGTGTCAGAATAGTTGACAATAAACCACTTTGTGTCAGACCTAGACTTCGAGAGGACTCGAGACAAGCCGAGGTGTCAGGGTATGGTCCATATAGTGTGTCAGGATGGATTGATAAGCTGTTGTAGTAGGTCTAGGGCATGACAGAACTTGCCTAAGACGTAGTAAGACACAAAGGAATGCAGAGGAGAATAAAGAGCAGAGACATATCAGAAATAGAGGTTGTCCAAAGACTGATCCCTATGGCACGCCACTTGTTACGTCTTAACAATTTTTTGAGACATGATCCCGTAGATCGGTGCTCATTGTTTACGGCCAGTGAACTAATTTTCTAACCACCAAAGTAACATCAACTATATCATGTGAGAACTTTCGCTGGTAACCTTTGATCCCAGACTTTATCGAGCGCCTTCTGAAAATCTAGTAAATAATATCGGTTGTTTTACTTTTATTATTATGTGTGTGTTGAATGCGATGAATTAGCTTAAGCTGTATTGATGGTGTGGCTGACCCCGAACGGAGTCGACGTCCAAAGTGCCTCTGCTGACCTTGAAGGTGTCAGCAGAAAGCCCGACAACGAGGAGTATTTCCTCTTTATAGATATTTCCCTTTGTGTCGTCTTGGAATTAGTCATTGTCTTGTAGGATTATATGGATCAAATGAGGATATTTCTACTGTATAATCTTTAGATTAGTCATTGTCTTGGGGGATTATATGAATCGTATATGGATATTTCTCTTTTGTATAATCATGAAATTAGTTATTGTCTTTGGCGAGTATATGAATCATAATATCTTTGTTTATATAAAATGATATCAGAAGGTGGGGAATATCCCTGATTCATCAAGCCCAGCATAAGATGGACTAATAACCTGATATACGATGGAGGAAAGATAACGTTATCAGCAGCTTGCCTGACTAGTTTGTCATCTGGTCTATAATACGACGCGTGTGGCCGAGATTACCAGCCTTGGGTCTTGCCTCGTACTGCGGGGGCGGCTGAGACACATACACGCACACACATACGGACAGGTCGGAGCCACGTCACCCACAACACAGGGCCAAATGAAGGAATTTCCTCGCATTTTTAGGACTATATCTTTGTATTGTATTCATGATTAACCTCCTTGCTTCCTGACCATCCCCATATTTTATGACAATAAAGTTAAACTGTCGCTGGAAAGATCTCTGGAATCTTAGACGAATAGAACCATGATAATCATTGTTAATGAATGATGATAATAGTAATAAAGATAGAATAATAATAATGACTAATCGTAGTAACAGTGATAATAATCATGTAATAGTAATGATGATGATATTAACAATAAATGTCATAATGATAGAAATGATATTAATTATGATAATACTGATCTGTTGTGTTTTATATGCAGTAAAGGGGATGGGGTTAGTTCTGTCAGGCATGACTGAAACAGTGAACGAATGTAAGGAATATACCTGAATCGCGCCTCCATCCCCAACATACTCTCAAACATATCTCAGTAGTATACTTTGCATTCCTTTGCAACATACGTTGATACACAGGTATTCTCGTCGGGTTTGTCTGATGCATTGTATTGCACGGTTGTGTCACAGTCCCATCGGGTGTACAACACAGTGTTACGGCCGGGTTCTGATATCGACGCAACACAAGTTGCTTGATGGCCTCATCTCACACGCGAAGGCGAGGTCCCTCCCTCCCTCCCTCCCTGTGTCCAGGAAAGACTACATTAGCGAAATGAATGGAATGGCTCGAGAACGACACGGAAACCACGACTCTGGGTTGTTGGCTTGCTTCCCGTGCCCGAGAGGAGCCTTTTCCTCGTTAAGCAACGACTTGGCCAGCGTTTTATGCACGTGAGGCTTAGCGGTTTATGTCGTGGGTGGAGGAACGTCTTATAGATTATGATATTGTGTCATAAAGGAGGGGAGGGTTGGAGGGGGGGCTTGTTCAGGTATGATTGAATAGAGGTACTCTATTAGGTACGGTAGAATGAACTGAATTCATATTCATGTTCAACCAACAACAGACCATTGGGTCCATTTCGAGGCTGTCTGTGGTAGGGGAAGACGTCAGAGACTCACACGTTTAGTGTGGTAAGAGTAGGAGGACATACCGGCGTTCCAAAGACAAAAATCGGAAATCTTTTCATGTATGGTTTGAGTGAGGTCACCAGAACCTTTGCAGGGAGTGTTGTGAGTGGTGCCTGGTGAGCGCGTTTGGTGAGGGAGAGAGAAAAGGGTGATAAGGAATGAATAATAGAGGAGTATTTGTGGGAGTGTACGGGCAAGCCAGATAACAGAAATCCCGATATGGTATCTGTCGAGATTATGTTTGGTTTGGGACAGGAAGAGTAACTCGAATTCTTCATATATTTAGATGGAGACAAGTTAGTGAAGCACAATAGTGTACTGTGGGTATGCATGATCATACAGAAGTATTCTGAGCTTGGGTGTGATTAAGGTATTATGAGGTAGGGGCGACTGGGGTTAGGATAAGAGATTAGGGTGACCTCAACTTTCGCAGCGTAAGCGTGGTGTGTGACAGAAGGATAACGTAGAAGTTCTGAAACAGAGATGTACCGTAGAGGAACTTGCTGCTCAGGAGCGGTACAAAAGTTTCAGGTGATCTGATGGGATGGAATAGATCATGCAGCTGGTGTGAAAGAACTTGGGGAACTTTGTGATATATGGGGGGGGGGTCTGACGTGGTGGTGATGATGATGGAGTGGAAACAGTATAGTATATAATGCTTTTGTTGAACATGATGACCTGAGCTTATCTGGTAAAAACAGGGCGACGTGTTTAATACCTGAATCCGGGCGGTGTGGTGAAACGCAATGACAGGAATGGATGTGGTAAATCTAGGTGACTTTTAAGTGATGTAGTGGAGCAGTTTGACCTTAAATTGGGGGTTGGTATAACACAGTAACCTAGTGTAGTGGAGCAGAATCGCCTGTGATGTGTGTGTGTGGTAGGTCGAAGGGTAAGGCCTCCGTAGAAGCGGTGATCCGGTTTAACTCCCTCCTCCTCCTCCAGTAGCAGGTAACGTGGGTAGGGCGTTTCGTGGTGTCACAGCGCGGTCTTCTCGTGCGTACGGGCAGTAAAACGGAATTAATGTACCACATCTGCGCTCTCTCTCTCTCTCTCTCTCTCTCTCTCTCTCTCTCTCTCTCTCTCTCTTTCTCTCTTTCTCTCTTTCTTTCCCCCTCCTCCCACAGCCTTGTCGGCCGGCCCCATGTGACAAGCGTGGCGGGAAACGCGTCCCGGAAGGAACAGTTAAGACAGCCACTAGGAGGGGGCAGGAGAACCCCTGGCCTTCCCCTCCCCCACATTCTCGAACGAAGGAACTCCCTGCTCCACGCCCTCCCGTCGTCAGAAGCAGGGAAGGGAAAGGAATATACCGACGATGGAAGAGTTGTTTCTGACCCTCGCTAGATTATTGGCAAATCCACTCTCTCTCTCTCTCTCTCTCTCTCTCTCTC
>JAYMFT010364177.1:0-22496 GCA_038088735.1 Panulirus argus
AAAATATATATATATATATATATATATATATATATATATATATATATATATATATATATATATCACCTGGTCAAGGTGTCATCACTTGGAAAACAGTAATTGATATGTCCGTAATATCCGTAAAGCCTCGTCAATAGTGACTTGATGGCTGTTCCAGACGTACACTCTCGCCCAGCAACGGAAGGTAAGTAACATTATCAATCATCAACTTTATGTCACGATATACCTAACGCTGTATGGCGGTCGTGTTTGACCCGATAATAATAGTTTATATACCCAACGTCGTTTCCGTGCTTATGTCTCAAATCAATCATTTGTATGGACGGCTGTTTTGCTACTAGGCTTCTCTCGTTTAAGGTTGTTGTGTTGAAGTCTTCTCTTCGGTGATCGTGTTTCCCTCACCTAGGCTTCTCTCGTTTAAGGTTGTGTTGAAGTCTTCTCTTCGGTGATCGTGTTTCCCTCACTTATAAGTTATGACCTAGATGCTCTTAGATGGTTTTGCCTCAACTGGTCGTATGTGGTGAACGCTGTTTGGCGATGATGTCTCCACTGATGAGATACTACACTGTTGATCCTGTTGAGTGATCATCCAACGACAGATTATAGGTCGTGGTCGGGAGGCTAAGGACGCGTGATTTCTTATATTACTTGACGGACACAGTGACATGTGACATCTGAGAATGTCTTTCTCCTCTCACTACACAGCTTGTGTTCCCTTCCACTGTCACAAACGGTGTCGTTAGGACCCTATGATCTGTTTCTGTTTGAATTCGTTTTGCATTCTTCTGTATTCAGTTCAAGGTGAAAATGTGCGATGAATAGCCATAAACATAATAAAGGAGAAATTCATTACTTAGCGTGAAAACAAAATGTTTATAAGAATAGATAAACACTCAAGTCAAATGTTGATCCTTAGAGTAACTGAATGATTTACCCTCTATGTTGACGACCTTTTCTTCCGCCAATGACAAACATCCACAACAAATGCATTTAATCGAATCTGGGTGTCGGTGTGTCTGAGTCAGCGGCTGCGGACGCGAGGAGCAAGTGCTGGTGTCCGAGTCAGGCGTCAGGCGCATCGGGAGCGGTGGAATTCCAACCGACCTGCTCCGCGCGCCAGGCAACCCCCTACCCCTCCACCCCCCACAACCCCCTACCCAACCCTAAACCCTAAGTCTCACCCCCCCCCCCTCCCCGATCTCTGATCTCCAACCTACCTCATCCGATGCCCAACGCAGGACCCCCCAAGCCGGCACCCGACGCTGATGATAGCATTATCTAACCTCCAGCTGCGTCCAGCCCTCTCACTGTTAACACAGTCACAGGTGATGGGAGCTGGAAGCTCAATGATGCATGACCGGAGAGAGAGAGAGAGAGAGAGAGAGAGGGATTGGTTGGAGGGAACTGGAGGATTAGAGAGACGGGTCAAAGAGAAGGGATTAGGTGACTTGAGAAAGAGAGAGCGCAGGACGAAGAGATGGATTAGAAGGAAAGGAATTTTGGAATTTAGTTAAATGATCAAAGATCAGAGAGCTGGAAGGTGGGGCCTTGATGAGAGACTGCAGAATTGTGGGAGCGATTAAGAAGGAATGTATTTTATGGCAGGGAGACGGACTGAGGGGCAGGAACTCTGGCGAAGTCAGGAGATGGGTTGGAAGGGAGACACAAAAGCCTCTGGGATAGAGTAATGAGGGGAGATATTAAAAGACAGGGGAGATGGTTCGGACATTTAGTCTGAGGGGAGTAAGGATGCGAAGCAGGTAGCACGAGGGACATGAAGGGAGAAGGAACAAGATCGGAATGTGTGGAGAGGTGAAGACGAAGGACTGGGAAGGTGTGGAGAGGTGAGGACAGACGCCGGAGGTGTGGAGAGATGAGGACGTACGGGGGAGCCTCACTGCTGACGAAGGCCCAACGTTGTCTTCCAGAGCTTGTTAGTAATGCTGGAGTCGACAGAGAACATCCCGTCTTATGTCTGGCTGGAGTCGATGGCGGGGATTATCTTAAGACGTTGTTGGGTGCGTGGCAGGTGCGTGAGGCTGAGTGCGGGGCACATATACATATCAGGCTGGGTATATGGCAGGTGTGTGAGGTTGGATGTGCACCAGGTGTGTGAGGTTGGATGTGTGGCAGGTGTGCGCCTCGTGTGCAATTTCTCAGTTTTCATACCCAAATAAGTAAGCTGTTGTTTCGGAGTTTGTTCTTGCATGGCACTGATTCCCTTTACCATCTGTTCCCTAACCTATGCCAAGCTTAGCCATTCCCTTATCAGTGAATGATATTCTGAGATAAAAGAAGTGAAAATCCCTGAAGTTCCTAAGAGAAGAAAAAGCAGTTTCAGGTTGTGGGAGACGGTCCATACGGAGGTTGGGAGGAAGGTGGTGGTGTCCACTGCCACGGTCAGGTCAGTAAAATAGACGATGGTTGGAAATGATCCTCCATAAAGAGTTTTACGACTCTTTTAAAAGAATATGAGGGCGTCCCACACGAAGTCAACGGCTCCAGCCATTTCTTGGGGTTGATAAGAACATCACTTTAAACTTTTTTTTTTTCCAGACTGGCTCTCCTTCTGCTGTTTTGATGAGACAGAAGAGAAGTGCTGTACTCCCATACTGCTTCCTGATTCTGAATATCACCAAGACCGATCAGTCGCTCAGTATGGGGTCGAGTTCGAGGCAAATGGACACCGTTTTGTGGTGGTTCTCCTGTTAACAGAATACGTTTGTTGTGGGCCAGTGAACAGACGTGACGACAGATTCAGAACTCATCGCGAAAGTATGACACGATGCTAACTCCAGGGACATTGAGGAACCTTGAGATATTCCCCCAAGACGGCACTGTAGGAAGCACACGGTCCCGCTACTGTGGAGTCTGTCCGCAAAGACCCTCTCCCCTTTATCGTTAGATTAAATATTTGCCGACGGGGGAAGCAATTGGAGTTTGCTTGTGCACACAGCGAAACCAGTTCTGCATCTAATATTTACAAATGACAGAGCAAATGATGTGGGAGCAATGCTCTATATTAACAAGAATACCTGGAGCTGCCTTGATGAATCATCTGAGATTCACAGCAGGTGTTTTTCATTTGCTCGCTTACCACAGCGCGTGATGCTCACGGACGCTCCAGCAGTGTAGACTAGGGTAAGGTCCGGCAGTAGCTGGATCATCAGGCTCCAGAGACAAGAGGCGAGGCGATGATGCCGCTTCAGGCGTTGCCTGGGGTGTGCCGCCTCCTGACCCCACCTTAACGGACGCGTCCCCTGACAACGTCAAGAAAATTAGTCTTCTTAAAGGCTCCAGGCTTCCGACGAGGCTCGTCAGCCATTATCGTCCTTCGTCAGCCTCCCTCTCTGCGCGTCTCCACCACCCGCTCCCCTCCACAACACGCCTCACCCCCTGCCACGCCTCCTCCTCCTCCTCCTCCACCACCACCGCCGCCCCTCCCAACGTCGCCGCCTCACCTAAACCACCCCCTCTCCCCCTCCCCCCCTCTGCCAGTGTCTTGACCCAGTGGCCTAGTTTTACCCCGCAACGCTGTGTGGTCTCTCACACACACACACACACACACCCCACGCGCTTAATTCAATTTCCAACTTCGCAATACGTAGTGAACCCGGAGCTGCGCCACTCCACCACGGCCACACACACACAAATCCCACACGCCCAGTTGCCCCCTCAGACCGCCCACATCTCTCCCCTTGCTTCCGCCCCACCCAGCAGCAGCCACCATCTCTCATTTAGCATCCTCTCCTCCCAGCTCTTTCCCCTCTTTCGCTACCTTCCTGTCGGGGAGAGTGGCAGCTTCCTCCTAGCGAGGGCTCTGAAGCCTGCACCTCGCATGACAAGCAGTTGTTAGTTCTTCAGTTTGCTTCTAAAACTACGAGGTTTATGGAAAGGACAGACTCGAGTGAACTCGGCGAGACTTCGTTCATGTTGAATTAAAGTTCCTTCGCCAAAGTTGTCGAGATGAGTCTCATCAACGCTGCAGAGGCGGCGGCGGCCGTGGTAGCAGCTGGGAATGATGGTATCCCAGAGAGTCTTATTTTCCGCTCTCTCTCTCTCTCTCTCTCTCTCTCTCTCTGCATGACGACCCATGAATGGTAAAAAAAAGGTGTCTCAGGATGTGCAAGGGCTCCACCCATCCTGTACCTGGAAGGTGGGCTGGCTTGTAGGAAGGGTAAACGGCGGAAAAGGGAAGATGGGACAGGAAACAGCGGTATGGAAATCTCCTCACACAAAGGAAGGAAGGAAGGAAGGAGAGAGAGGGCGACACAGAGAACCAGGTGGGAGACGGGCAGCATCAGCAGGTGGCGGGATCTTAGGGAGGTCACGTGAGATGCATCGAAAAACCCTTTGAGTCGTGCGAGTACTCGCTTGTCCTCATCGTGAGGATACGATTGTTAAATGCGATTCCTCTGTCCACAGAGAGTACTGCTCCTCTCGCATGGCTGTCACTGATCTTTTGAGAGGTGAAATAAAAGGATTAGCCTGTTTTTTCCTGTTTCCAGACTCCTGCATACCTTTACTGGCTTCCCATGCGACCAGAGGGTCGGACGATACCTGCTGGTAGAAGCAGTAATGTGATTTGTCATCCTGATGGAGCGGACGGAGGTGTAGCCAAGGTCCGGCACGGTCAAGAACCTCGACAGTACCTCCTTCAGAAGAACCACCAGAGCCAGAATCCTCTGTGGGCCGAAGGGGTGTGCCTGGAACAGCAGAAAATATGACATATCTGCAATGAAAGCTGGTTAACAGGAGGTCCTCGTAAGGTGGGGAGAGGAGATGCACTTGGATAGATAGCTGTATTTTGGGGAAGAGTGTGATACCATCACTGCACTATGGTACATGGACGTCGGTACCTTTGGAGTAGTACCACCACAACCAGACGTACCACCACTGACTGGATGGAGAAGAGAAGATAAAACTCTTCCCTGTGCTTAGAGATAACTTACTGTCAACAGCCAAAACAAATGTGAAACACATTAGTGTTTTTGAAAATTCTATTAACATCCGGAGGAATCCAGTGCTAATAAAGGTGGGAAGTGTGAGCAATGTGTACAGGCTCGTCATCGGATACTTAGGTGAGTCTGATTATAACAGAAGGCAAGAGTGTTCTTGTTATACCTGGCAGTACTTAAGTTGTTGTTTGTCATGTTATTGGTACGTACAGGATTATCATATCTTTACGCCTTGACGTTATTTGTGTAGGATTTAGCAAGATTGTCCATTAACGAGATGGTATGTTGGTTACCACACCTACTCTGCGTAGCCGCCGCTGCAGGGGCTACCCCTGAGGCGTACCTAGTTAGGGAAGGTGATAGATTTAACTCTTCACCTCAAGGCTTCCGTTGGGTACAATCAACGAGGCTTAAAGATGATACATTCCCTGTAGGAGAGATACCCCAAGTTCCTCAGAAGAGTGTTGGACGATTCTCACATCTTCAGATCTTAAGTCGAACCCAGAACCCATAAAAGTTTCACCATAAATGATCCTGTAACCAATGATCCATAAGGCTCGCCACCACACACACACACACACACACACACACACACACACACACACACCAGCACCTCGCTCTTCATTCAAGACGAAATCGCTTTTGCCCAAAACTGTTTTCCGTCGTCGGTCTCGAAGCGCTCGTCCACACAGGTCAGAAGTTGGCACAACAACTCACATGAAAAGTTATAACAAGCGTCAATCTTCCTGCCGCTCCTTCTGGGGTCGTTCTGTGGCATCTCTCACGAATCTTGAAAAAAAGAATTAAAAAAGACATCTGTTGACTGTGTGACGGTGTCATTACGTCTGTAAAATATTTGCTGACGGAAACGAAAAGTTGAAGTGTTTTCCATGCTGGATGTGGACGACCAGTAAACTAACCACGTCCTCCAGGCTGGATATGGACGACCAGTAAACTAACCACGTCCTCCAGGCTGGATGTGGACGACCAATACACCAACCACGTCGTCCGCAGCTGGCAAGAGATATATTCAGGTTCGCCTGACTGGTACACCCTGAGATTGCCCCTAAGAAAAAAAAAAACAGATTATCCCCTTCCCTCCGTAGAGAGGAGTCCCGTAGCCCAGCGGGAAGCGAATTCAGTGTCAACAAACCCTGGCGGCAGTTTGGCTTTGTGTCACAGATCACCTCTCCAGAGGAGGACCCCAGGCTGACTGAGCTGTGGGATCATCACGACACGACCGCCTGGGGGTTGGCAAGCTGAGGTGGTGGGGACGTCATGGTGTCGTTACCTTTCATAGATGCGTCGTTGTTCGTGTTACGTTCACTCGCCATTCATGACGTAGTGCAGCCGTTGAGGTGTCTCGTCCCTGTTGGTGGCGGGGTCACCGTCGGTGTACCTACACTGCTCGACTGACCGACCCAGACTCTTCAGACTGTAGGACGAAATCATTGCGGCCTCGCTCGGGCCTGACCTGTGTAGTTAGTTGGTTCTGTCCCTCAGCAATGTCTTGTGGGGTTCAACCCCGCTTGCTGCAGCAGCAGCTTCTTGAAGCGCATGGATTTCACGGGTAAGCGGTGGTGTCCGGGGATGCTTCAGCCGCCAGACAGCTAGCGTCCACTCGCTACCTCTCTTATTAAGACAAGACGTCTATGTGTGTACCAGGATACGTAGATGATCACACACACACACGCACACACACACACACACACACATACACACGTCATCAGCAAGCAAGGCCCGTCGTCTGCCCAGGAATATGATGACGCATGGGTTCATCAGCGTTCTATTCCTGACAGGTTTATCTCATGCGCTCACTCGATGTCACTGTCGTCAGCCTCGTTAGCGTGGCGTCCTCTCACAGTCTCACTTGAGGCAATAGACTCTGCAGTTAATGGAGACATTTCCTCTACGGTTCCGACTCGTTCTCTTCGTCTGTGATAATGTTATCTTCACTGTGTTGCAGTTCGCCCCCGCCAGATTCTCACCAAATATCAGAGCATTTTACGGAATGTAGAAGTTTGTGTTATCATTATTCTCCCTCACTCTCTCTCTCTCTCTCTCTCTTATTCTGCAGGATCATCTACCGCTCCTTAGCACTCCAGTATGTAAGGGGATTGTGTGTGTGAGTCACTGTATGCATGCATGTGTGTGTGCGTGTAAAGTGAGTGTAACTTTGAGCTTCCTGACCTCTACCTGACCGAGCACAACGCCCTGTGGTGTATGGGGAACCACCTGTCCCTGTCAACGTGACAAAAGACATCCCAGGAAGCTCATGATAATATGGAAATCTATGTATCTGTTGTACTCAGGTGGAAACCATAGTTATTTTTGTACTCATTCTGCAGTTCTTCCCTCACCCTGGCCCAGGGCATGACCTTGCCCGATGGTTAAGTTATTTCCTGATGAGAATAAACCCTCAACATGCTTCCTGCTTCACACGGAGGAGGTGTTCATCACTGAAGTGGCGTTTGATTTAAACATTTCTCAGTACTATGATGGGAGGAGAGACGGGAGGCCTGGGGAGGATGCTGGAAGGAGAGACGGGAGCCTAGGGGACCATGCTAGGGGGAGGGACTGGGCTGGGTGCTAACTTGGGGAGGTTGAGGAAGGTGACGCTGTCAGGGGAGGCGCGGCCGCCACCCTGACTGGAAGACGCTGTGACACTTAACAAGGCGGTGGAAATGACGAGTGACAGGCAGTGCCTAGCTGGCGGCGGTCGGAGAGAGAGAGAGGGAGAGAGAGGAGGAGGGGGGGTGGCTGTCTGATGTGGTGAGGAAAGATGGGGAAGTGAGGCACTGTGAGAAAATGAGGACCTATGAGGAGAGGGATGAAGTATGAGAAGGTGAAGGAAGTGTGATTGGGAGAGCCAGAATGAAGACGTCTTCCAGGAGACTAACTAAAGAGTACATCTTCCTTCGTTAAATCATTTTGTCATGGAAACATAACACACACACAGTATCCTCGGTTTTCGCTTTACGAAATGCAAATGATTTTAACTCATGAATTTTTCATCCCTGTCCAGAGCCGTTAGGACTTTACTGGAACGACAGTTCCGCTGAGCAGAACAAGCGTTGCATTTACTGGGTCTGACCTGACGACGGCAAATTGCTGAGCTGGGCATCAAGTGTGTTTCATGTACTAATGGAAGCTCTAGGAATGCCCCGGCCAGCTCTGATACTCGACTTCAAATGTGAGAAATTAAAGTCACACTGACTCGGTAGAGGAGGAGGAGCAGTAGTTGCCAGTCCTGCCACCGCCCTCTCGTGTGTCTGTTCTGCTGGTTAGTGTGATGCCCCACACCGCCTGGGACCCGCCGACCGTCGCTCCTCTCAACAGAAGGTGGCAGTTCTTCTCCAGGACCCAACCATTATTTCCAGGGAGCAGGATGTGTGGGGTCTGGTATTAAAGCAGTCGTCCAGGTCGATTGCTTCCGTAAGAAAACATTTCAATTCCTCCACATGGACAGACTACTATGAAGGCGGGGAGCTGGGGTCTGTACAATTTTTTCCCCCTGGAGCTGAGACTGACCTTTTAGTGAACGTTGCTCAAAAAGCGTCTGTCAGCAATCGCCAGATAAAGGCCTTTGTGTATGTCAAGAGATCTAGCAGCGTGTGGGAAGGCTTTCCTGGTTTGGTGAAAAATGAAAATAAAAATCTTCCCTAAAATCAGCAGCCAGGGCAAAGTTGCTCATTGGTGTACCCTCGTAGAATATGCATTCCTGATATGGCTAGTATTCTACAGATCTCAACTAGGCTGGCAGCGTCCCTGTATGAATATAAAGCCGTCGCTACTCGCACCAACAACTACAAGGAACTGCAGCTTAGATGTCATGGTATTAGCCAAATTTCATGCAGCTTCTGTCGAGGATCAGTAGCGATGAAGGGGACGTTTTACAGGCTCTGGTCTAGACACATCACCCTCGCCACTGACAGCATTATAAAGACGAACATGTAAAACACGTACATTCCTAAGACTGTAGAGCCTGGTCAGTCAGCTGTACTCCTGCGGTTGAAGAATCTGTGTTTTTCCCAGTATTCGAAATTACTTGTGACTTTCTACAAAACAGGATATACGACGCCGAAAAAATGCTCACCTCAGTGCCTAAGTTAGTGTTCATATGGAAGAATGATTTGAGAGCGTGATAATCTTACACACCGACTCTGCTGCGTTGCCGGAACCTCCTCCCTGTGACCTGTTAGAGGTGGGTGGTAGGTAAAGGATGGATGGGGAGGTAAGGGATGGATGGGGAGGGAAGGGATGGATGGGGAGGTAAGGATGGGTAGGGAAGGAGGAAAGTTCTTCGTAAAGTGAGAGGCGTGCCACCACCACCTCCCAACCCGGTCCATGGGCCTCCTCCCAACACTCGCACTCCTCTCCTCCACTTCTTTCTCCCCACCTTCCCAGACACTCTCTCCCTCTCCTTATCGTCCGGGCTTCTCTCCCCACTTCTCTTTTCATGGACCACTCTCCCTGTCCACTCTCCCCGGCCACTCTCCTTAGCCACTCTCTCCATAGCCTCTCCCTAACCACAGTTAATACCCACCTCACCTCCCAGGTCACGACAAACTCCCCTGCTCCCATTTGCTCTGTTTTTTCTCCCCAAGGTTGAAGCTGCTCCCTGCATCTCTAATTACTAAGACCGGTGGTAAGACTGTGTTATCCCTCATCAGCAGTCACGGTAGAGAGTCCCAAGACGTTGGGCTAGTCAGGGGAGGAGACCTGTGTGCCGGAGGCTGTGAATTCGGTAACCTATTTCGGCAACTGAGTCGTGTCTGTGTTGATACATAAGATCTTTACCAGGTAAGCTCCCTCCGTGGGTCAGGGTAGGCGTATGGGTGTGTGTGTGTGTGTCCGTACCAGTACTGCCTGCCCTGCGCATTACCGTGCACCCGATCTCGGCCATGTAAAAAGGTGCTGCTGCTGACCTACAACAAGCCGGACTTATTGATTAACCTGAAACATCGGCTGCCGCCGCCGGGCTTTGGTTTAGTGTGAAAAGTTCGGAGGTCAAAGCTTCACAGCCAGTTAGGCATGCCTGGAGAATGAGGCCAAAGAACCGAATTTTAGTTTCCCCTTCTGATGCACAATAAACTTATAAAGAAAACTTTTACGTCATGGTGGCTTCGCGGGCAAGCAAGTCAATGGTTTAAACCTCCGTCCACCATCTTTCCTAAAGTTGGCATACTTTCTTTCACAATGTTTTCTTTATGGCTGAGTCGAGAGTATGTAACAGCACCGGTGTTTTAACTCAAGGTACCTACGAGAGTATGTAGCAGCACCGGTGTTGTAACTCAAGGTACCCACGAGAGTATGTAACAGCACCGGTGTTTTAACTCAAGGTACCTACGAGAGTATGTAACAGCACCGGTGTTGTAACTCAAGGTACCTACGAGAGTATGTAACAGCACCAGTGCTGTAGCACAAGGTACCTGTAGCTTGTAGTTTCCTTACCACAGAGGTGACACAGCAATGTTTTTGACCCACTATCGAGAGATTTCCACTAACTGCCGAGGCCTCGTCACATAGCTGACAAAATAAACATTGCAGCGAGAGTTGGACACAGGATCTTGCTTAAGGAAAGCAGAGAAAGTGTTTTGAAACTCACTCTCTGAGTTCAAAACAGCCTTCAAAACACATCCGTGAAGGACAAAAGTTTCTAAAACTTTACACACACACACACACACACACACAGCTGTACCTGAAACCTGCCCCCTGCGACCTGTCTGTCACAGCTGCTCCTGGCGTAAAAGTTCGGAAACAGCTTCCTACTATCTGCTGGGTTGGCTCTCAGCTGTTAATGCACCGCATGAATGAAGTTTTCCCCCTGACCTTTTGCGCGACAGAATAATTCATGGAGACACACCTGGCCATCTGGTGGGAGTCAGGCTAAGAGCAGGCTATAATAAAGACATGCACTAAATATATCCTCACGACTAGGGAGGAAATACAGACAGAACGAGATTTGAATTGCAGCCGTTTCATTGATTTAAGTAAAAAAGAAAAAAAACCTGCATTGGATGGTTTAGGGATGGGTTTACAAGCCGTAATTTGGTGTGTCACAGGGGGAGGGGTTTATGTTGCTGATGTCTTGATATCTCTCTCTCTCTCTCTCTCTCTCTCTCTCTCTCTCTCTCTCTCTCTCTCTCTCTCTCTCTCTCTCTCTTGGCCACACCAGGTCCAGTCACTGACCTGGCCAACAGAACCAGGTCCTCGTATCGGCAGTGCTGGCTATGCCAGGTCCTGTCATCGACCATGCTGGGCTACAACTGGTCCTGTCCTCGACCATGCTGGGCTACAACTGGTCCTGCCATCGACCATGCTGGGCTACAACTGGTCCTGTCATCGACCATACTGGGCTACAACTGGTCCTGTCCTCGACCAGTGTGGCCCACGCCAGGTCCTGTCGAATTATTCACTGCTCTTTGAAGTAATGAATGGAATACGCCTGGTGCACCCTGACTTGGGTGGAAGAGTTTAGAAAGAAAACAAAACTGAAGCCGTAGACACATAGGAAGAGAGAGAGAGAGAGAGAGAGATAGGAAGGTACACAGACTGTTATCATATGTCTACATCTACCCGTAAGAACCTGGGGTTCCAGAGTTGCCCGTGTGTCTGTCTGGAAGCCTCTCTCGTGCCTGCGAACATGCGAACGTGTTTTTGTCAGCGATTTCCAGCCAGCGTCTTACGTGCATGTGATTACTGTTTGCGCGTTACCGGAAGAGAGTTTTGAGTTCATGTTGTCCCGTTTCTTAACCTTGTATATATGTATTATGTCATTACTCCCGTGTGTGTATACAACACACATACACACACACACACCTCCTTGGTGTGGTGGTTTGCGTTATTGACCGTCACGCATGCACGGGCCGACTGGGATCAAACCAGCATGGGTTCGATTCCTGGTTGCGGCAGTTGGTCAACAGTCCACCTAGCTGTTCATCCTCCCGTGGGGCATGGTTGGTCAAATGGGTATCCGACATAGGCTAGAGTGTGTGTGTGTGTGTGTGTGTGTGTGTGTAAGAATATGAATCACAAATGATAATGAATCTTTGGTACCAATATGAATAAAAATGGCAGTCGTTTGTTTGGATGAATTCATCTTTTTAAATCATATTTGATTAATCTTTTAAACTAATCGATTTTACGTAACTTTAATCATGTAAGCTGTAATGATTAATTTTTCCTGATGAGTACTTTATATCATATAATCCTTACTCAGTCTTGAATATATATATTGCATAATTGTGAAATTTAGTAAGAATTCATATCTATCATATGAACTGCCTTCCATCAGTATAAACGTATTTCTCAACATAATCTAGTAATGAGCGTGGAAAATTATTCAACAGCTGGCAAGAATTTTTCCTTCCCGTCGATGATATGTTGAGATCACATGACAATCCAAGGGTTTAACAGATTAAGTCATTGTTTGAAAAAAGACAAGAGCGATGAGCGGATCATTTGTCATCCGTAAACCATGAAGAATGATGATGACGCCAGCGCGACACCTCCTCGCCTCTCGAGGCCCCGCCATTTGCTCTACGTCAATACTGACGGCTGTCAGGGAGGCCGATCAGTCAGTAGTCCTTCCCTTAGGCCACATGGAAAAAGCGTCTTTACATCGCTTATACCGGACAGACCTATACAGGCTCGTATAACGAGTTAATAGTCTTGTACTAGGAGGCTGACATGATAAAAGTACAGACGCGCATCCCTCAAGATCAGCTCGACGGAATCACACACTACCGAAGGGCCAAATATGTCTTAGATATATATATATATATTTTTCGTCTGTCATTGCTAATTTGGCTGAGTAAATGATGTCGTTTCCTCATGACGTGTATGAATGAGAATTCTAAATTGATCGTCCGTAGGGAATGTCAACATGGGAGGCGGTGGTGGGGCGCGGGCCTCGCCTGAGGACCGGGTCCTCCTGAATGTCAGAGTTCGCTCACGGAATTCAAGTTCCGGGCGAGAGTCGGACGGATGCCGACTGGGTATGACAGTATGGCTTAGTGCAGGGTCACGTGTGTCACATGATTCATGAATAGCTTAGGGCTACATGTGTCACATGACTGACCGGACAGTGACAGTGACAGTGACGGATATACCTGAAGCAGGGTAGAGCGAGGGGTACCTTAGGCGGACCAGCGCGTGGGTACCTGAGGCAGATCAAGGAATAAAAGTACCTTAGGCGGACCAGGGCACTGAAAGCGAACAGACAGACTCACATGAGATATCTGCGTTATTCCGTAAATATATCATTACCCAGCCCTGGAACCATATACCTACTGATCAGCTTTACTGTACACCCACAAATATCCTTCACCCAGAACCCTCCACCCACAAACCATACGAGAGCCACGCCCACAAAACCCGCCTCCAGAGCACCACGCCCACAATCCTAACTAAAGGGTGCCAGGCCCACAACCTTATAACTACCTTCATGTGTTGTCAGTAAACCTTAGAAGCCAGTTATTTGGATACGACATTCAACAAGCTTCAAGCAACAAGCAGCCGTCTTCAGAGAGCTTGCTACACTGAGAGCTAACGTCAGGGAGCCAAACATCAATTCGACGTCACCAGGAGCCATCGCCTGGTGGCGTTAGATGCGTCCATACAGCAGACAACTGCTACCCGCAAGTGGCACCGGCGTTCACAATAGCCAAGTTGTGGCGTAATGTGTGCCCGTGCCATGAAGATGTGGTGACCGTGCTAGGAGGAGAAAGAGGAGGAGGAGGGGGAGGAGGAGGAGGAGAGGGGGAGGCCTTGGGAGTGCCAGGGGAGGGGGGCGGCGGCCGCGTCGCCAGTGTGTGCCGGTGTGTGGTGCTGTTCGGACGCACATGTGTGGCACTGTGGGCCCTCCCTCTTCGACCCCTTGACACTCGCCCCACTCCAGCACCTCTCCCCGCAGCAGACTCTCGTGTTTGTGACCCCAGTAGCTGTGGGCGGCCAAGCCTCAACCATGTGACTGAACTATACAGTTTAAGGAAATGCTGCATCAAACAGTGACGAGACTTGGAAGTGAAGCTATCATCTACTGTGAAAGGTCTTTGTCAAAACACGGGTATCATGTGCGCCAGGAACGGTCGCAGTGAGTCAACTGACGTTTAGTCGAGTTAGACGGCGTCCCGTTGTACAGAACATCCCAAGAGCACTCTGGAGTACACCTGCACTGCCCTAACTTTCGATTAAGTACAGATGTACACTAGAAAGAAATCAGTATTTCCCCAAAACCACTTACGAAGAAGTTCTCAGTAGTGGATTCTCTACCTAACTGTGATTGTGCCAATGTATCAGGACATAAAGAATCCCGTAAACACTGCAAGTACTCACCAGGCCTAGTTTAAAGCATCATTAGTCAGTACTCTATTTACTGTATCAGATCCCCGGACCGGACCCTACTCTGCCTCTGTTATCAGGCTGGGCCATCACCCCTAAGGCACAGGTTACTACCTGAGCTGAACACCTAATCAGGTGAGGACACTGTGATTGGGTGCCCGCATTGGACACCCGACAGCCGTAGCACTCCTGAGAAACGTTGCTGGACGGTGGCACACGAGTTTACTGTTGGCACTCATCATGGCACGGCTCGACACCCGCCCCCTCCCCGCCAGATGACTCCTTGCTTCAGGTAAGCTGCCTATCCCTCCCCTCAAGCCTAACCCCTCATGCCCCGTCTCCCTTTTGCCCCAGCACTCTATCCCACATTTCCTATCCCATTCCTTACCCCCGTTCCTCATGCTCCG
Source organism: Panulirus argus (assembly GCA_038088735.1). NCBI lineage: Eukaryota > Metazoa > Arthropoda > Malacostraca > Decapoda > Palinuridae > Panulirus > Panulirus argus. The sequence goes on from JAYMFT010364177.1 coordinate 14,711, forward strand.
TTCCTCTCCGTTCCTATTCCCGTCGCTCCTGTTCCATCCCTCCTGCCGCTGCACCTCCATCCTCGTTCCTTCCTAATGACATCCACACTCAGGTCCCACAGACTTTGATTTTAGCCTTCAAAACACTCACTGTCTCTCACTGCTCGCCCGACCTGAACAAACCGTTTCCTGTTACTGAAGAGACTTCCTATTTAGTGTCTCATTCACGTTCATTCTTCTCTAACGAAGCCCATCATTGCTCAGTAGCCTTATAAATGCTTGCAGCTGCAATTGCCCTTCAGATCCTAAGATACTGCCCGTGGCGAAGGGGTAGCATGTGCAGCTCGCAAACAAGTATTCCATGGTTCGAATCCGGGCCGGGAAGGGGAAGGATAATGGAAGTTAGGATCTATATAGTTCAGTTTGCAGTAAAGTCACATTGTGGATTACGGTGGAGTGTTATGAGTGTCCAGAGAGGCACCGCCCACGGTTGAACCAACACCTCCAATTGGTTCATCCAAAGCGAGCCGAAATTCGGACAAGGTTCTGAGTCGTGAAGAGATTTGAGACTCACGGGTTTTATGTAAGCAGTTTACAAACGACAAAAGATATTGAATTGATTGGTAAATTCAGGAAAAATAAAGGTTAAAACCTAACCTAAACCTACGAGTGTGGACATCATCACACGCCCAGGCTGGTGGACAGATCAACACACGCCTGTAACATCGGCGGACAGCTAGGCAGCCCCGGAGCAGCGGTGTGAGGACCGGGGCTCTCATGACGGTGTGAGCAGGCGCGCACCCCTGGGACGGAGGCGACGGCGGCGGAGGCGCGCCCAGCGACGGTAACGCAACAACTGGCTGACGCGTTGGATACAAAAGCAAACATGTGTGTCATACCGAGTAGCGAACCTGCTCTACCTGCCTTGGCTCCTCGGGCATACCTCTTCAAATTCCGTCCGGTTGTTGATGATTGTCGTAGGATCCGGATACCGCAATAGCGAAGGGGTCCAGAGATTTATGTCATACGTATACAGTCAAGCGGTTCAAGGCAGGTTATCGTACGAAATAAAGCGGATAAAGGAAAGCCTGTCGACACTTTAAGCGTTCCGTGAGTCCACCATGAGCCTGGCCGCTGTCCCTCTCTGATTGTACAGTGAGGAGACATACCTGTGTAGCCCTAACGACCAGCTAACATGTAAGGGACGAAGCCCTCACGCTAATCCTGAAGGCCTGTCCTCTAAAGCTCCGTCAGCTGCCGACGACATGACCATCATACAATATTTCTTACCATCAAAGGACCTTAGGTCATCCATTAAATCTCTAGGAACCAACAGGGGTTTTATGTGAATGTCTTCATTCTTTCACTCCCACGTCAACCTAAAATTTGTGCAACAGAGTCTTCCTGCTAGTTCAGAGGTCCAGTTAACTTACAGACACCAGCGACATGTGTGTGTGTGTCCAGGTTTTATAACGTTGATGAATAGTCTAGTCGACGAGCGTCCAGAACTATAGTGGGCAACACTGGCTGGCTGACTGGGCCAATATTACCAATAAAATTTTGAGCCAGTCCTGAAACATGCAGGTGGTACGCCGTGTCCCGGCCCTCCTGCATTACTCTATTGGGCCGGCTGGACCAGCATTTACTGGGCCGGCTGGGCCAGCGTTTATTCATTTTTTCCTTTCATCGCACCGTCCATGATGTCCTTTCTGGTCTGATGAGTATTCTACAGACTACGAAATTGTTCCTGTAGCTACATTCATTTTACCGATGGAATGGTCGGGCGTGCGGGCGGGATTCTGTCGCACGTGTGAGGAAATGGATGTAATTTAGTTGGAAATTCGTCGAACGTTCTTGGAACACTGAACGTCAGACAGTTGGGATTCTATCGCATATTCTCCATTGTCTACAGAGCTGCTGAGTAAAGAGAATTAGATTCAAAAATTTCTATTTCAAAATTTTCCCCCTTTTTTTTTTTTTGTCTCCTCTCGGTCACAATGCCACCATGGCCAACACACCGACAACGAAGGACGAACTCTGCCACCATAGCATGGCTCACATACCGAGGTAGATACCCTGGCAACAGGGCCAACATTTTGACACCGGAGTCAACACTCTGACGGCAAGGCCAACACCGACACCAAGACAAACACTCGGACTAGGGTTCCGGAACGTTGCTGCATCGTCCTTCAACACAGTGTTTGAAAGAAATAGAAATTTACAGAATAAGACACGCAATACCGCCACCATGAACGTCTGCAGTGTGACTCCAACGCGTGCAACAAGTCAGGCAAACTGTAGTGGCAAACACTGAGCCGCTGCAGTGGCAGCCAACACCGAGTCCTCACATAACTGTGGTAGTGAGCACTGAGTCTTCACATAACTGGGGCAGTGAACACTGAGTCCTCACATAATTGTGGCAGTGAACACTGAGTCCTCACATAACTGTGGTAGTGAACGCTGACCCCTCACATAACTAGCAGTGAACAACGAGCACTCACATAACCGGGGCAGTGAACATTGAGTCCTCACATAACCGTGGCAGTGAACACTGAGATCTCACATAACTGTGGCAATGAACTCTGAGTCTTCACAAAACTGTGGCAGTGAACACTGAGTCCTCACATAACTGTGGCAGTGAACACTGAGTCCTCACATAACTGGGGCAGTGAACACTGAGTCCTCACATAACTGGGACAGTGAATACTGAGTCCTCACATAACTGTGGCAGTGAACACTGAGCACTTACATAACTGTGGCAGGGAACACTGAGCACTTACATAATTGTGGCAGTGAACACTGAGCACTTATATAACTGAGGCAGTGAACACGGAGCACTGACATAACTGTGGCAGTGAACACTGCACTTACATAATTGTGGCAGTGAACACTGAGTACTTACATAACTGTGGCAGTGAACACTGAGTCCTCACATAACTGTGGCAGTGAACACTGAGTCCTCACATATCTGTGGCAGTGAACACTGGGCACTTGCATAACTGTGGCAGTGAACACTGAGTCCTCACATAACTGTGGCAGTGAACACTGAGCACTTACATAAATGTGGCAGTGAACAATGAACACTTACATAACTGTGGCAGTGAACACTGAGTCCTCACATAACTAGCAGTGAACAACGAGCCCCCTACATACCTATAGCTCTAACGTCTCGCACAAATAAACATCAGGAGTTACCTTTCCTCTGTCCAAGGAAACAAGATTGATAATCAACTGACATGAGCATGTGTGCATGTGTGCGTCATAGCCAGGTGGTGGCACCACAAGGCAGCTGACACCACTTCCTGACACATGCCAGCTGAAACACACCAGACGACACGTACCAGCTGACACACGCAAGACGACACGTGCCAGCTGACACACGCGTCTTTACGCTATCTTGAATAATCGGGAGACTTGAAACCTGTATAGATATTTTTTTTCTACATAATCTAATCTGCCGGCCAGTTCTTTATCATTTGGCAACTCCTCCGTCGCTACCACCACCTCCACTGCCGCTGCCAGCAGCGCCTCCCCCGCCAGTACTGCCACCACAGGTCTTTCATCAATCACCAACGCACGACAGCCGTCACCATAACAATGTGCCATTATCAGCCGTACTCCTAACAGCTTGAAATGAACACATGCCACCAACACACTTCAGACCCACACAATGCAAACAATGTCGCCACACCTCCAGCGTTACACCATTCGCACCCTCACGACAGCGATCCTGCATTGCAGCAATCTTAAACTGATTGGAGTGCATAAGGCTAGAAGTGGGGGGTCGGGACGTGACGCACTCACACTGCTGCCGCTCGAAGGGCCCAGGAGAGTGAGTGAGCGGAGCAGTTGGCAGCTCAAGGTGAGGAGGAGGAGGAGGAGGTGAAACACGGTCACCACAGACGTGGGTTACTGGCACGAATTCTATCGTCTGTCTGCCTGTCTACTGGGGTGTCAAATGACTGATGGATGAGGTCAGTGTGAATGTAAATGACTGATGGGTGAGGTCGCACGGACTGACCCGTTGGTTCAACTCAGCCGAACTTTGCTCCTGAGGTAAAGGTCTGTAAAGTCAAGGTGAGGATGACAACAACTGTGACGTCGTCACTTGAACGAAGGAATAAGTTGTTCTCAACTTTTCCAGACACGTAACAAATGTTTCCCAAAGCTGATGGTTCTGCTTTGTCTTGACTGGGAAATGTTAAACAGGTGCTTGAGCCAGACCGCTGCAAACTGCCTTTGAAAAAGTCCAAGATATTAGCAGTGAATGAATATGGCGGTGAAGCCAAGTCAACCAAAGAAGCACGAGCCCAGCAGTGATACAGATCCTCCTGTGGCCTGAACCTTCAGTGAAAGCCCGAAATTGAAACATATCCGGCAGTGAAGTAGAAAATGACACTGTAACAAACTTGTTGGTGAGGTAAACATTCGACGGTAAAGCAAGCATGGCACTGAGGTATGGGTTCACCTGTGAAATACACACGGCAGTGAAACACACGTCCTACAGTGAAGCAGATGCAGGAAACAAGAGAAGAGTGCGAGACGCCAGCCGCAACTAGATTATATCCACACCATCCACCCCATCCACACTCTTGGTGCATCATCCGCTGCTTAGGGCACACACACACCTACACCCACAACTACCCACTTTATCCACCCACCTGGCTCCCTCTCCTGCTGCTGTTCAAAAGGGAGTGAGGTAGAAAGGGAGGGGAGATGGGATTAGGGAGAGGAAAATGGGAAAGGAAGCCTTTCCCTGATGTATGCCAGTGGCCGCGGAAGGGGACCAGGAAATACGTGAGAGAGGAGGGAAATGCATTCCTGTGTGAGAGGCGTATGGTGAGAGGCAGAGGGAGAAAATGTAAAGGGGTGAGAGAGGCGCGTGTGTGGGGAAGTAGGGAGAAGCGTAGGGGCGTAGAGAGAAGTGGCATAACACAGGGTGAGTGAACTCCAAAGGGTAATGCATGAAGATAAACAAAAGTAAACGAGAATGGAACGACTACATTGGAGACAGAAGAAGCCATTCCTTTAGGGAGATACCGTTGAGTGACAGGAGTCGTAGATCCAGTCCGGGGAAACGGCATGGCTGAGCATCGGACCGTGAGGGCAGAGTGACGTATCCTTACGAGTCTTCTAAGAGGATATTTGGCCCGACACCAACGAGACATAAGATCCGATAAAACGAAGTCATGAGTCCCAAGTTTACATGAATCTGAGTTTAGTATGTCATCACACAGTGGCGTGCAGGTCCTCGCCAAAAAATAAGTTTCGATGCGAAGGGATGAAAAGTTGGCTCGAACAGCTTAACCACACGTCCCTAATGAGTGTACCTTGATGTTATTGTCACCACAAGTATTCCTTCGGCATTCTCAAATCCTCAAATCCTTTTAACAGTAACACATACATTTCTTTTTCTTTAAATGTCCATTCCTCCATTTTCAGTCCTTTTCGTCTCTTTTATATTTCCATTTTTTGGAGGTGTGTGTGTGTGTGGGTGGGGGGTGGGTCTACTCTTTCCATCATTTCAATTAAGCTTTTGTAAGGAGAACCATCACCGTGTTTGTTTAGTTGTCTCGCTGACCACCAGGCTCCGCGCCACCAGAGGACCGTCCTCTCCTCTCCTCTCGGTACACATGAGACACAGAATCAAAAACTTTAAATTGTTGTCTCAAATGTTCAGCAGCTTCAGTTATTTCGTGAATGTTTTCCAAAATACATAAAGTCTTCTCTGCACGGCGCATAGGGCCTAAGATCCTATGACATGTTTACAATGAGGTGAGGCTTGTACATGGACAACATTCTGTTTGCAGGTGTTTCCCTCGGTATCATATGGGTAGGATTAATGCTGACGTTTGAGGGGGCTTACCTGATTAGAGGGACGGAGAGAGAGAGGAAAACAATCACACAGTGAATAAAGCCGAAGATAATGGTGTATCGAGGAAGATAAACAAGAGAGCATGACAAACAACTTATTAAATATCCCGTGATGGTCCCAGACAGACTGTTGGACATCTGTTAACTCTGGTTGTGTGTGTGTGTGTGTGTGTGTGATCCAGACACAACAAGAGAGTCCAGCTGTTCCAGTAGGGGATTGATATCGTCTCCCAACGCTGGTGAGATCCACTCGATCCACTCCACCAACAGACAGCTCGCGTCTCCATGGTGAGCCACCGTAGCTGCCCCCCTTGTCAACCCTCGACCTTCACGTCACGTCCCGGGAGGCGCCACTCCGCCGAAACCTCCTGGATTAATGTAACTGCGCCTCTCTCTCTCTCTCTCTCTCTCTGCCATTCATTCAGGCAACGCCAGAAGTTAGTGTGTAGTAATCCCCAGCTGCCGTGACCACTCACGCTGCTCCCTCCCCCTGGCACAACGCCCTCGCCGCCACCCTCCCCAGCGTCCTGGCCCTCCTGCTGGCCACGGCTCTGGCACCCAAGCCTTCCTTCTCGCTGCTGGCCGCCATCATCACCTACCCAGCATCCTGTCATCCAACCCGGTCATCTCCCTCCTGCCTCGCCAGCTGTGTAACTCTTTCCCCATGTGGAGTCTCGAATTATTATCGTTCAGCATCAGCACCATCAGAATGTCATTACTGGGCCACACCATCAACATTACAGGGCCACACCATCAGCATTGCTGGGCTACACCATCAGCATTACTGGGCCACACTATCAACATTGCTGGGCCAATCTTTCAACACTACTGGGCCACGCCGTCAGCATTACTGGGCCACACCATCAGCATTGCTGGGCCACACTATCAGCATACAACCTGTTTCACAGATCTCAAACCAACTGTCCGGTTGAGGTAAGGCTCGGGCTCTGAGCCCTTGAATACCCGGTAGCCAAATCTATGTGAGAAAAATGTACTTTAGCGTGACGTACATTGTGATTATAGAATACCAGTGTGAAGCGTCTTCAGAGGGACATGGCAGATTCCATCATTGTATAATCATTCATGATGATGGTACAGTTGGAACATAACCGTACTCACGTTTACTATACAATACTCACGTGTACTGTACTATGCACACGTGTACTGTACAATACTAATGTGTGCTGAACTATCCTCACGTGTACTGTACAATACTTACGTGTAATGTGAAATACTCATATATGTTGTACAATACTCACGTATACTGTACAAATGCTCACGTGTACTGTACACTACTCACGCCTACTGTACAATTTTCACGTGTACTGCAAATTGGAGTTTTATCATGAATAATCTTCACTCACCATTCACACAGACCAGCTCTCATTTAAAAGATGCATGAATTCCTTAAGTATTCACACCCGTTAATGACTTGGGTGATTAGTGACTGAGGCAATGCACAGCAAAATAATCTTATTACTTAATATATTTCATAACGACGACGCCTCAGTGTGTGAAAACTGGGGGAATGATAATTTAGAGTCAGTCTCACAGTGCTTCAACATAGTGACAGTAGGAGAAATGGGACATGGGCACATCATCCTATGGATCTTACCAAAATTATGTTGGGGAAGGAGACGAACACTTGCCCTTACCTGCTGGAGACCTCGGAACATTGCCCAAGCCTTGCACCACCACCTCACGAAGCCTCCTGCTGTGTAGGAAGGCTACGGCTCCGACCTGGACACATTAAAGTGATCATTAAGATCGGACTGGAAATCGAAAAGGATTTTGTAGGAATTCTTTTCCTATCCTCTCGACCTGACTTCCTATAGTGGATCGAATTCGAATATAGTAACAAATATTATATATATATATATATATATATATATATATATATATATATATATATATATATATATATATATATATA
>JAYMFT010364188.1:0-38273 GCA_038088735.1 Panulirus argus
TTGTATATATATATATATATATATATATATATATATATATATATATATATAGCCTGTGGATGGTAGTTCAGTAAACCTTTGTTTATTATTATTATTAATCTCAGGGATCGTACCATCGGTAACTTGTGTGTGTGGTTGTGTATGGGTGTGCGTGTCAGCGGGTGGTGGCGTTACGAAACCACGGCACGGTCTACGAGGCCAGATCAGTATATCGATCCCGGTGTATATAACTTATGTAGGTGGAAGGAGAAGTCGTTGACCTCCCCCCCCCCCTGCTGGCATGGGGTGGTGCATGCTTGTGGCATGTCGTAGTAGTAATGGTGAAGATTTTAGAGACCGAGCGGTGAGGGGTAGAAGACCTCCCAAAACCATCGTAAGGTAAGCTAAGATCCCAGACTGAACTGTGGGGTCAGACGATCTACGGAACCATAGTAGGGTATAAGTAAGGTGAGGTATAAGGTAAGGTCAGACCGAGCTGTGTGGGGTAGAAGACCTCCCACACCATCTTGAGGTATATTTAAGTTGATAAGCCGGGAGGGGCTTTGGCTTTAAGGCGGCAGAATGAACGCAGGTCGTGGGGGAAAGATACTGTTACTCGGGGACTCTTTGTGACGCGACGGCTGCTTGGTAGAGCTGTCGGTGGCATTATATAGACAGGACCCGCGTTGCGTTCGTGCCTGGCAATGTGTTTTGGCTGTGATAGACAACGCAGACCGCTTCCCGCGCGTGATTAGTAAAGCTGAAGGATAATTAGCAAGGGTGGCAGGATGGTGAGGGCGTGTTGGTGCACTGCAGGCCTTTACTCAACGCCATACTGGTGACGTCGCAATGTTGGATAAGATGAAAGTTCCCTTGGGAATATGTTATTAATAATGTTGGTGTCCGTTTTTCCAGAGTGACGCGTCATGTTGTTTGTCGCACTTTCGGATATTTCGACCTGATCGTAAATAAGCAAATAAGTAAATAACTTTTATGGATTTAGGTAGCCATTCGACTGAAAGTGTAATGGTCGTTAAATTTTATCCGCAATGTTTGTACCAGTTGCTGCACGCATCATCTCAGTGAACTCATGCTCGAAACATGTAAACACGGCGTTACGTAAAATGCACGGAGAGATACCGTTCCACCTATCTTATCTCAGCATTGATCTTAGCTAGGGGAAGAAGGCTTATCGGCTTCTGAGGTGAGACTGTCCACATGGCTAAATTCCTCGCCCTGTGGCACTGTGGAGGAACCTGTTGGTAATCTTTAATATGTGGTAAAAAGTATAGCTGGAAACATCGTCCTGTGTTTTTGGTACCGTACCGTTTTCTTTTACCTTCGCTGTTACATGTATGCTTTGTTTGACGCGCCAACATGCAACACATTTCTCCAGTGGGTGATCCTCCTCCGTATCATGCTACACACTGATAGCCCTCACCTATGGTTACCTCTGAGGTCAGAAAAACTTAAAAAAACACTATTTTCCTCACGTTAAATGATGTAAAACTACCTTGAACACTCTGTATTCGTAAATACTAAGCTGTAGTAGATTTCCATCCTCCGATCCTCCTATTACATTCCTGCTGTCGCTAAATCTTTGCGAAATTTTCATATTGTTGTCTTAGACCCAATCTCAAAATCATCATTCACATTTCCTTCACGTTTTTCAAACCGAGCTCTTCTCAATATATATATATATATATATATATATATATATATATATATATTTTTTTTTTTATCCACTTTTTTTCCCGATCTAACGGCGGCATTGTAAACTGTGATAGACATCCTTTATCATTTTTGCACCAGGAATAACCTCTGTGACCGTACATGTTAGCTACGTGATTACGAGTGAATGGCACCGGTCAGAACGGAGTGTGATTGCCTCTATAGGAGCGTGTGGCGTGTGTGTCTGTCTCCCAGCGCAACATGGCCTCCTTGCACCTGTCGCCCTGCAACCGCCTTAATGTCGCAAGCAGTGTGACCTTCGAGATCACTCCTGGTCTCAGTCAGTGAACGCTGGGAAACACACACAAACACACCTCAAAAACCTGCATTCTTAACTCCTCCACTCACCGCTTCTTGCAGATACTGGGAAACATAGACCTTATAAACTTCATGATAAAACTCTTTCACTCGCCATTTCTTGCAGATGAATATATGTTCATCTTGGAATGCACCTTGCTTGCACCGTTTACTCACTCAAAAAAATCTTGGATCAGTTACTGGTCCCAATCTTGTCTAAATTCATTACTGCCTCTCAGAACGTTGAAGAATTGCCCGTACAAGTGACGGAGCTCTTTGTCGTGTTTGAACTGCTCCCACATCGTCCCAGGTGTTCGTCCCTTCCACAAAAACATGTCTCCGTTTTTGGTGGAGGATCTCTACCAGTCCTCCTTGACCCTTTTGTGATAAAATCTCAGCTTGCTACCCCTTCATGTCGGCTTACTGTATCCTATTTTTATTATTTCCACAGTCCATGGTCGGATAAATTTCAGTCCACTGCATTGTACTTGTGCTCGCTACTGTATTTTTTTTTTTCTGAACCACAGTTCATACTCGCATGTATGTTGACAAGAGTCCTCTGTGCCTAATCTTTCTTCCTCTCCCAAACATGAAGGGGTGTGTTCTGCTCTCGGTTATTATGTGCAAGGAACGACGGTAATTTCTTAACATTTCGTGCACGAGAGATGAGTTGTTTCAGGCTTGTCTCGTATTCCTGGTGTGGTCATGTTGTGTTAACGTGTGTTGTTGCCGGCAGAAGGCGCGGGTGTCGGAGGGGCGCGTGTGGCTGGCCCAGCTCTCCCGCGCGGCCGGCGACCCGGACAGCCCCGCCGCCAGCAACTTGGCCGCCCTGCTGGACTGGGTGGCCACCCTCCCGACGCACGCCCATCATGGGTTATCCTCACCCATGAGCCCCACGCTTGCAACGCCCACGCCCACGGCCAAGAGCAGGATGGGCGTGGAGGAGGTGGGTTGTGACCTGGGACGAGATTTGATGCTGCTTGCCGCCCGCTTGCAGGAGACCTTGGCGGACCCTGTGGCTCAGGAGCCCGTCCTTCTTGACACCATCACGGTCAGTGCCGCCCGCCCTCGTTCTGTATAGAACACACACACACACACACACACACACCTCTTCCAGAACACGTGTAAATTTATGATTTACACGATTTATACTAGGCATTAGCACTGTTCCACTTGCCCTTACCTAAGCAAAATGAAAATGGAAGTAAAATAATGTCATAGACAAACATATCTTAACCTGCCATTCTCCTCGACGATTATTCTGCAGAAGCTGCGAATGCTGGACAGCACCCTGTCCGAGCTGCAGGAGCGTGTGGTGAACCTGACGGAGGAGAACCGGGAGCTGCAGGAAGCGGTGGCCAGCCTGAGCGAGGCCCACGAGACCCGTACGGAGGCCTCGGGCACGGAAAGCGAGCTAGTGCACCGCAAGACGCCCTCCATCCACTCTGACCTCAGCGACGCCGAGAGCGACTCCCCAGAACATGTCCAGGTGAGCCGCCGGCATCCACTCAACCCCAACCATCCACCCACCTATCCACTCAACCCCGACCATCCATCCATCCACCCACCCGCCCACCCACTCAACCCCAACCACTCAGAACCAGTGTATCTGGTGTCATGTTTGTAAATACTTTTCGAAGTTGCTCTTTTGTGCAGACATTCCTCAGTGCCTCATTGATTCCAATGCTTGAACCGTGAGAGAGTCATGTTTTATGACTGCATATGCAATTCGGGCGTTTTTTAGAGGCGTTACTTATACGGATCGAATTATTTTTTGGGGGCTCATAGAAATTAGTCAGAACATTGCTTTGCTGACTCTCGTATTTTGCGTCAGTTAAACACGGAAGGTGTGTGTGTTTTCTAAAACCTCTTTTTCTACCTACCTACCTCTCTCTCTCTCCTCCGCCGCAGCATCACCGCCCCGTGAAGATGGTCTCCGCCCTGGACGCTGCCACCAGCTTCCAGGAGTCGGGAATCTTCGACACGTCGTGCGAGTTGGTGCACGCCACGACACAGACGGACCTGGTGAGTTGAGGCGGTTCCGGTGGTGCAGTATGGTGCCTGCATTCTCGTCGCGTGCAACGCATCTCGCCAAAAAAAAAAAAAAAAAACGACTATGTGTAGAGAGCTACATGTGTGATGATTGGTGGTGATATGTGTGCGTGATGTGATCCGAATGAGGAGGGTTCTTTTGAGTAGGCTGTCTTGGGTGTCCTCGTTGTGATGTGGTACAGTGAAGCGGAGGGTCTTCACCATTGGTATGATGTGGTGCTACAGTGAGGAGAGGGTGGAGGGTCTTTACCCCTGGTATGATGTGATGCTACATTGAGAAGTGGGGGATCTTTACCCTTCGTATGATGTGGTGATGCAGTGAGAAAGGGGGCCTTTACCCTTCGTAGGATTTGATATAGTGAGGGGGGTCTTCACCCTACGTATGATGTGGTAATACAGTGAGGGGAGTCTTCATTCTACGTATGATGTGGTAATACGGTGAGGGGGGGTCTTCACCCTACGTATGATGTGGTAATACAGTGAGGGGGGGTCTTTACCCTACGTATGATATGGTAATACAGTGGGGGGGGGGGTCTTCACCCTACGTATGATATAGTACTACAGTGAGGGAGAGTATCTTCGATGACATAAATATGGATGTACTCAAGCACTCATAGAAACACGAAGGACGAAGAGAGTGAAATACTGCATTCTACTCTGTGTGTATAGTACGCCTGTGTGTTTATTAGGGTCGGTGTATGACAGTATGTAAATGCATATGTGTATGTGTACATAACATAGTGCGTGTCCATATGTGTGCATTGGATGGATGGCAATGAGTATTGCTGTAAGAAGCTCCAAAAAGCATGGCATCCTGTGAAGTACCGTCCCACTCCTTCACTTGTCACTCTTGATGTGCACACATGACTGCTTCATCATGTTGTCCCCTTAGTATTGCATTTTAATCAGATTCTGACAGTATTTGCACTACTCTCTCTCGCCAGCTAATATTTTTTTTTTTTTGCTAATATATTCAGATGCTAATTATGACCTTATATATATACATAAAAAAAAAAAAGATGGCATCAATAATTTCTCCAAGCTTTAAATAATGACATGAGCTTTGGCGCACTGACTTGCTTGTGCATGTGCTTTCCTTGACAACCCCCCTACTTGACTTGACCAGTCACAGGTCCCGGCTGTGCTGGACTATGAAGTCGACCTGCACAGGTCAGAGCGCGAGATCCAGCAGGCTGAGGTTGATTTGCAGAGCGCCGTGGCTCGCCTGGCTGCCATAAGGTCAGCCGTACAGGGTCGTGACCTGAGGCACCTCAGACTCCAGGACCTGCAGGTAAGAGAGGGGCTCTGTGTGTTATATGACCCTCACCCAACCAGAGTCTCCCCCACCCCACCCCCTTATATAAGCATGACTGTGGTAAGTGATCCTGTACATATCATTGTATGTAATTAGTCGTAGACGGAAAGCTGGCTTGAAATAAACTCCTGCAGCAAACACAGGAGCTGCTTATTGTATCTGATAGTGAAGACATTATATAGAAGAATGTATTTTGAGCGTGTAGTTATTTGTAGTTAATTTCACACGTCTTACATTCATGAATCTGGTCGTGGTAAATATCTTGAACGATCATGGATGCCTTTCCTGTTTAAGAAAAAAAAAATGTCATTAGATTTTTCTCACCGTTGCAAAACCTGTTTGGAAAGAACTCGCTTACTGCATCGGGTTGTCTCTGAGCCTCTTATGCCACCCACTGTGGTGGTGTGGATGTCAGATCTTAAGCTTCATTATGTAACAATCATCCGCCTGTCAGCACAATAAGTTCCCCTCATTTTATGTGAGCTTCAGCTAGCTCCGTCGGCTCTTCAAGTTGCACCTCAGTTTACATGAGCGTCAGCTAGCTCCGTCAGCTCTTCAAGTTGACCCCCAATTTATGCGAGCGTCAGCTAGCTGTCAGCTTTCCCGATTTGCCACTAATTTTATATGAACGTCAGCCGGCTGTCAGCTCCGCAGGTTGCCCCTCATTTTATCTGGGCGTCAGCCAGCTGTCGCCTCCATGCCTCTAACCTTTGAAGTAGGTGACTGGCAAGCCAAGCCCACTGCACTAGCCGACCGCCAGAGAACGGTTCATTAATGTTCGTTCTCGTCTTCCCTGATCCGCAGGAGAGCGATGAATACCTCAAGGCGGCCCTGGACGACCAGCGAGTGAGCCTCACCAAGCTGGAGTACGACAGCATCGTGGAGGGCGAGAGGCGTCTGCAGCAGGAGCTGGAACACCTCAAGTGCGAGAAGGAACAGCTGATGCTCGAGAGCGACTCGCTCAAGGATCAGATGAGAACGTACACGAGCAGGTGAGACCACCGACACGGTTTGAACGAATAACCTATTTCTGTTCGCATTTTCTATAAACTATAATGCTGTTTCTGTACTATTTTATAAACATTATTTTGAATATTTTGATTAACAGTTTAGGCACCATTGTTAAGCCATAGGATTTGTTATTCTCGAGCTTTATTTATCGTCCATTTTCCCGCCGAAAAAAAATCCTCTATTAAATTTTATTTCCTAATTCTTCCTTTCCTACAAACACCTCCCTCCCTCCTAAGTCAGTAGAGAAATGTATTCACAGATATATCTTCAGCCACCTGGACGTAGAGCATAAATATTTAGATATATGTGATGTTCATGTTATGACTATAAATCACATTGATAAATCCCGACGGTTGGTTAATATCTTTTCCTCTCGGCTGTTCCAGCCGCGGGACGGACGCAGAGGAAGCCCTGAAGGGCGAGATCCGTGTCCTGAAGCAGCGGCTGTCGGCGTCGGAGAGGGCGCGACGGGAAATGTTTGACGAGAAGTGTGAACTGGAGGAGGAGGAGAACGATTCTCGTCTTATGGTGCAGCGGTGAGTACGCCAGTATTATTAACCTGTGTTGGGTTGGGTAGTAGGGTTGGCGGCTGTTCCCTCTGCCAGGAATATGAACGGTGCCCACCTCATATTAACCTTTTTATACGTCATTGTATTTCATTTATTTTGCAGTATTTTGCATGTTACCAGTTTATCAGTGCTCTTTCACAGCTGTATCTGTTCTGAACAGTCCACTTGAAAAAAAAAAATCTGTATTTTCTTCCACAGTGGTTTTGTGTTCATTTTACTTTATCTAGACAGTCACACCTTTGCACAGCAGTGTCATTGCTAGTTGTGGCCGCTCCTGGCATTTGAGTTGGGATGTGTCGTGCAGCCTACTGTCTATCTCTTTCATCAACTCTCGCTACCTGTATAACCAACACTAGTCTCACGTTGACTTTTTTTTTCGTATGATTAATTTCAATGATTAATTTCCTTTCGTCTAGATTAGTTTTTTATTGGTCTTGCCATCATAAATCGGGATCATGTCTCAATGTGTCATTGGTTTTACGTGTAAGCCAAAATATTGCTATTCTGACAGAATTCTACACATGCTTCTCGTGATCCTCTCCTCTCTCTTTTGCGAACTTCTGCTTCCGTTTCTCTTCGGTGATCCTGGTGCCCATCGGGTTAACCCATCTGATGTAAATGACGGTCCTGCTTCCATAAATAAAGCGAATATCGGTTTGACGTTAACTGTTCAGTAGTCTTTGCTGTTGTTTATTACGGTTTAAATGTTCGAAATATAAACGTCACGTCAATGAGAAGAGTTGTTCGTCTAACCTTAGTTCCAAATTGGAAGGTCTTCAGCTGTGCATTTTGATTTAGGAAGGCAACAAACAAGGTAACTGTGGCAGGCCTTAAAACAGTATATTGACATACATCAAGCATATTCTTGGACGAGTCTGGTTTGACCTTCTTGGTGCTGCAAGATTAAGGATCATTGACCGTTTCATGATGACAATGCGAAAGGCCAAAGGTATTTTATCTATCAACAGAGCCATCAGTCAAGCCCACACTCTATTTTCTATGATTAACAAATCATTTGTTGTGTCCTTTGACCCTATACATCTCTTGTTCTTACATCTTTCCTGTTTGGCGTGAAATTTTAAATCCTTCCGTCTTCAAAACGAGTAATTCAATTCAGTTTACGTAGGCTTATGATTCTTTCGTTTATGACTTTCCTTTTTGAATGCCTTTGTTTGTAAGTCTCTGTCATTCTCCCATCCAGTATCTGTAGCATCAGACAAATTCCGAAACATTTATGCGTAACCGTGTCCCTTTGATGGCTTGCTCGTCATTTTTGAGGGGCATAATTCCTAAGCCGACATTGGGTATTCCTGCCTTTATTATCCTTCTATATTTATACTCTTATTTACTTTATAGATCCCGATGTTTTACTTCTGTCTTCAATTTTCATGCAGATTATGAGTACGGTAAAGTTCTTAATGTCTTTTGGTTTTATTTCGTCTGATACCGTTTATTTTTTCAATGTATTTTCAGGATAGTCACTCTCCAGATATTGATTGATTGTCGCTCTGTGAATAGCCCATGATGTGGAAAACACACATGAGGTGTTTCATAATTTATCACTGTCACACACTGTCGCACCATGATAATCCTCCTACACACAAACAAACACACTGGCCGCCATGCAACCGAGTGTACTTGTTCCAAGTCAGCCACCTGACGAACCATGGTAATTCGTGGTTTCCTGTACAGAGCATTAGTGTAATTATGAAAATAATTACGGAACAAATCTCTTTTTGAATCCTAAGAAAGGTAACCGATCGATATACCCGCGTCCTCTACGCCGGGACACCAAGGTTGGTGTTGTTATCACAGGGCAAGTTGGGCTCGCCCTTCCTGACTCCCACCACCTTCACTGACGCCTTGCATGCAATCGCTGGCTTAACCTCACATGGGAAGCCGTAAGGCTTACCGTTCTGTGGCCAGAGGCTAGGATTTCCCGCCTTAAATATGTATCACAACACAGCTTGCTGTTGCCGTCTTGAGAAGGGAGGAGGGATGGATGGCCCGGCAGTAGCCTTCTGCAGGCCGGGCCGTGCACTGTCACTGTGCTGCTCCTCCCATCAGATACTTACAGTTTGATACTCTTACAGAGATGGCTCTTCAGGATGGTATAGTGTACTTGAATGAATTATTAACCCCGTGACTAAAACGAAAAGTCTTGTGCATTAAAGCATTTTTGTGAACTGCGATTAATTCCAATACTTTCATTATGTATCATAACCCGTGGTGGTGGCATTAATCAAGTCTATGATAATAATAGATGTAAATTAGTTGTACATTTATGTTCATCAGAAGAAGAATGTTGACAAAACAGTGTAGGTTTGCAGCAGGACACCCAACAATGTGCAGAAACTTGAACGAAGGGAATAAGCAGTTTAAGGAATATATCAAGTGAATAAACCTTGTCTGAATCGTCTGGTGAATAACAGCCCAGAGTACATCTCGGTATGAGAAGTGTACTTAGGCCTGTGGTGCAAAGCAGCAGTGGCAGCGAGGAGCAACGCCATCATGGGCCACACACTTAATCCTCCGACAACCGCCATGGACCTGCTCACACTTCACGTATTACTCAACCAAACGCTGAGACCCGGCCAGCAGCCACTACCGCCGGATTTTGCTGGGCTGAGGAATGGATTGGTAGTCAGAGAGCAACACATCCCCGGACCGCCGCTCGCGAAGAGAAATGGGTTAAGGTCGTGGGGTGAAGCGCCCCGCAGCAGAGCCGCCATGATAGGCCTGAACAAGCAACAACGGCTGTGAGTGTCGCTGGCATCCAGAGCTCTTCTATGAGGTCGGATAAGAGGAGCAGAAGGTGGATGGCTGGGACTGAGGTAGTCCTCTGATCTTAGTGAGATAGCAAATATAATGCGGTTAATGTAGCTATTACAATACTACTTGTTATACTGTTGGAATCTCTCCCAAAATTTAAATTAGCCATAAACTGGATCCCTAACCAAAACACGTAACTCATCTTACGTCCCGGTTGCTTTGTCAGGCTTTTTTTTTTTTTTTATGGGATCATTAACCTTGAATTCACAGTTTCCTCCATACTACCCAATGATTAGGGAGGTAAATTAGGTGATTCTTAGTGACTGTCATAATCAGTGCGGGTGACTGCAGCCAGTACAATCAGTACATCAAAACTGCCATCTCCATGCGGAGTTAACAAACTAAGAGGTGGAAGTTCGAAAATTGTAGGCTGCCCACGTTGCAGAATATAAAGTTTCAACCACACTAAGCTGAAACGAGATTTGGTCACTGGAAGGACTAATATTGCGGAAATATTTTCAAATTGACATTAATTTCGGACAAATGCAAACATTCAGTCACACTCCACATTAGAAGCAAGGCTTGACACAAAAGCATTCGGCAGTACAGATATGTAATTACATGAACACGTTTACACATACTTTTTTCTATTGGTAGACTTTGTGAAACGCTTTGAAACACTTTTGTAAGAGAATTAGGTTTAATAAATTTATATCTTTTAAATCATCCAAGAAAATTAACTTCAAAGAGACTAAGGTAACTAGATTGTTTGGTACCAATTCCACTCCAGTACTGAATGATGAAACTATTGATTTGCCATGTGAAGACATAAACAAATATCTAACAGTACTTTACCCTATTCTAGGCTGGAGTCACAGATGGAGGCAGCACGAGAAATGGAGAACTTGCTGAGTGCCTCCCTGTCACAAGAACAAGAGATCTCGAGAGAGCTTCACCGACGGGTCAGGGACCTACAGGTTAGATATAAGTACTTAGTAACAAAGATATGTTTCTTTCAGAATAAGTGTAATACACTAATTCCTAATTGACAATGTTGTATCAGAATACTTATAGAAATACCCGCAAGATATTGACATATGAATCTTAAAAGAAAGTTCTTGAGGTAGGTTTGATTATTTTTCAGATACTTGAAAAGGAACATCGTGGGCGTCTTGAGAAGTTAGAGTCTGTAAATCGTAGGGTTGAAGAAAAGGCAGCTACTCATGCTAAGGCCAGGGATGCTATGGCTGCGCAACTCACCTTCGCTGTATATGGTTTGGTGATAGCTGATTACTGGAGATATACGGTTCCACAGTCAGCTGCTGCCCTTGTCCCGTACAGCAGCAAGAAGCTGAAAGTGTTTCCTGGGAACTGCCCCACGAAAACCCTTATAGAAGGTACTCCTTATCAAAGGGAAAGTAACTTTAAGAAAACCAAGAACAATGTGTCCATTTATAACCCTGATGTGTGTGATGCCTGTGTACAAACCTGTCTTGAGCCTTCAACATTAAATGCTGGTATACAGAGCCAGATGGAGAAACAATGTATTGGAATTCAGTGTCACAGTGAGACCTTAGTAAAAGATCAGCTTCCTCTAGAGGAACATGGACAACGACGAGCTGCTGAGAGGGATGAAGATGAGCCTGTCAGTAAACGACCAAGGAGTATCTCCACCAGAAGTCAAGCCACAATGACCCAAAAGTCAGAGTCACTTAGTGAACGTGAGCAGTTCTACTTAGAACAGATTGAGGCTTTACAGAGGGAGAAGATAAATCTTCGAAAGGTATAGTATTGAATTATTGTTTGATTTTGATAAGAGACTTGGTAATTTCATAATTCTAAAAGTTGATATTTTGACATTTACATGAATTGTAATAGTTTTTTAAGTATGTCAATTCTCCATTTTTAAGGGCCAGGATCATGAAAGACGTGACTCTTTGCAACACCATCGTGATTTGGAAGAGGAAGTGAATGAAGTAAGGCTTCAGCTTGAAGAAGCCGAACGTGATAGATGTAATTTGTTGTTCCGCCTAGAAGAGTCTCATGATGAGAAAGAAGAAGTCAAGCGTAATTTGCTCCTTCGAATAGAAGAATTAAAAGGTGACATTTCCCGTTACAACGACTTGCATGAATTAGAAAAGAAAGGTCTCCGTCAAGAATTTGATGCTCAACTCCGTGAGGTAGAAAAGGAACGTAACCAACAGGAAGAACAAGTGCGGCAACTTGAATTCCAACTTTCAACATTCAGGCAGGAACTGGAAATAGTTGGCGTGGCTGTTGCAAATGACCTTGTCGAGATGGATTCAGAAATGGAGAATGTTCTTTCACACAGGAGGAAGTCGCCTATGAAAAATAGTGAAGGTGGTGGTGACCTTCTGGAGAAGATCCGAGAATTAGTGAAATCAGAAGCCAGTCTTAGACAGAAGATTTATGATCTTGAGAAAAAGGTACAAAAAAAATACATTTATTCCTTGCATTATGTGATACTTCATTTGGGAATTTTGACCTATTTCCTTATAAATCAATAAATCTTTATACTTTTATCTTTTATAGGAATGTGCATACCGTGAGACAATCCGTGAAGCTGACAAGATTATGTCCAGCCATGTAACAGCATACAAGAAACGTATAGAAGAATTAGAGGCCACAACAGATCAGCAGGTTTCTAAAATTCAGCAGTTAGAGGCTTCTGAGGAACGTTTAAGATGTACTTTAAGAAATAACTCAAGAACAAGTGAAGGTGCTCGCATTTCTGATCTTTTGGACCGCCTCATTGAAACAGAAAATTCTGAATTAAAGTTGAAAGAACGAGTATGGAATTTAGAAAGAAGTGAAAAGGAACTGCAAATAAAAGTAAGTCAAATATTCATGATTATTTACTAGTTATCTTCTTCCTTTAGTGGGGTGGGGGGATTTATTGGTGGTTTTAATATTAGCATCATTGGCATTTGTTCTTGTTAAGATAATATAGAAGACCACATTAATTATAACTTTAATATAATAATAGTGCCTTTTCTTTGAACTTTAGTTAATGGAAGGTGAGAAAGTAAATCAGTCCTTGCGTGGGGAATTACGTGACCAAGAGGAACTAGTCCATCGCCTCATGACCCTCGAGACTGAGAATAATGCCCTCTCTGCCGAGCTAAACCAAGTGAGTTTATTCATTATCATTATAATTATTATTACACAGTCTCTGGATGCCTTTTAGAAGGTTCCTGCAGCATCAAGGCTACTCTTTACACAGGAACAGTGAAATGATGAACTCCTTAGGAGGAAGATATTCTTCAATTTCTGCAGTCTTTTATATGCATTCATGATGGTGCAGCCTTGTTGAGGGTGACCTTTCCATTGCTGAATAACCACTTGCAAGTGGAGTCCAGTAAAACCTTAGGGGGAAAAATGGTTTGGGAATGTGAAGGCAAGGGCTAAGGAAGGGGTAGCACTGTTGCTGAACAATTTGTGGGAATGTGTGAGAGAGTGTAAGGAAGTGAGTCCCAGACTGATGTGGGTAGAGATGAAGGTGGATTATAAGAGGTGGATGATTATAAGTTTATACATCTGCAAACAAGTGGACTAAGTAGGAGAGGAGAATGTTTTGGGAGGAGCTGAGTTTGTCAACAGTTTTGATGCAAGGGATCAATTAATGATGGGTAATTTGAATGCAGAAATGGGTAATGTGGCAGTTTATATAATTGGGGGCATGGGGTACCCACTGATATGAATGATAATGAACAGCTTGTGGAGTTGTGTGCTACAAAAGGTATGATCAGAACCTGAACATGTAGGAGGGTGTAATGTACACATGGAATAGAGTGAATTGGAGCAATAAGGTATACAGGGCAACATCTTGTCAATGGACTGAACCAGGGCATATGAATTGCTTCAGGGGAACCACAGGAAATGTCTATGGGGCCTGGTTGTGGATAGGGGGATCTGGTTTTACTGCATTATACATGATTGCTAGAAAGTGAATAAGTCGTTTTCTTCTTTTCCTGGTACTACTTCACTGATGCAGGAAATGGCAAATGGGTGAGAGCAAAAATTAATTGGTAGGACTATTGGTTGATAACAAACATATTACACTCATCCTCCATTTCTCAGGCCCAGGACTCTACCCGCAAGATGTCTGAGGTACAGCAGAATGAAAGCTACCTAAGGAGTCGAGTAGAGGAACTTGAAGTCACAGAGAATATGTTGCGGGAAACCCTTCATCAAGCGGACCTTATTCTGGCTCAGAGAGAAAAAAAGCTTAGAGACCAGGTAGTAAAAGTTATATAATGTATGAGATGGCTGTTTATAACATGTATAATTCAAAAGCAGTACAGAGCAGCATGAATTTTGTAGATTACCATCAATGTGTGATTTTCAGGTGGAATCCCTCCAAGAGGAAGTACAGTCATACAAAGCTCAGTTAGAGGCTGCAGCATCAAAGGAATATGGTGCAAGGGAGTCTGAAGTGTCTTACAGAAAACAACTAGACGAGTTACGTAGCCGCTTGGCTGAAACGGAGCGAGAGTTGAAAGAGTCATCTTCTGAGACAATGAGTCATGAGACACAACATCGCTCAGAGGTAAGTTAAACAGGTAGAACTGAATGAATCAAGTAATGAAGCAGTGAGAAAATTAGTTCTGTATTCAATAATTTTTCGTAAGAGTAAACGTTTGAATTTGGCCATTCTGTATCACTGAATTGTACTAAACTCTCTGACAAAACTTGGTTTCAATAAATAATATTTAGTTATGAAATACTGATGGTTTCGTGTTCTAGTGGTAATTACGTGCAGCATTGTCTTATATTTTTATTTAGATAGGACTTTTGTCTATGGCCAGATGCTATAACATGGGGGGGTTCAAAACTTTGTTGGCCCAGTTATCTGTTGATAAGTATTTAATGAATATATGAGGAGGTGACAGAGTTTGGGAGTGTATTTAAAAGGAGAAAGTTAAGGATAGATGTGAAAAATATAAGGCATTGTGTTGCTGCAGGGTGACAAGACAGTTTGAGTAGGGATGGCTATGAGGAAATGGGATGCTTTAGGTACCTGGAAGTGGACACTGCAGCAGATGAAACCATGAGAGATGAAGTGAGTCAGTGGGCAGGAGAGGGGACTGAGATCTTGGCTGCAGTAAGGAATGGGTAAAAGAATGAGGTGAAAACTAATAAGAACAGAATTAAGGTAATAAGGTATTGTAGGGTCAGGTTAATTCAGAATAGTTTGATTGTGAGTTTAGATGAGGATAACTTGGAGGAAGTAGGGTGCTTCAAGTGCCTAAAAGTGGATGTGGCAGCAGATGGAACCAAGAGGGCTAAACTGGGTCATAGAATGAAAGAAGGGTTGTGCACAGAAGGAAAGGTAAATTTCTGTAAGGGCAAAAATGGGTATATTTGAAGGTATAGTTGTCCTTAGAACATTGCAGGGAACTTAATCATAGGTCTTGAATGCAAAGTAAAGGAAGAGGGTAGATGTGCTAGAAATAGAATGTCTGAAGAGGATGACCCAAGTTTTATGAATATGTATATGAAGGAAGAAAGTTGAAAGGTAATGTGAAAAGAAGTGAGCTGAAAAGATGCTGTAGGGGATGAATCAGGATGGGTTGAGTTTGTTTATATAAGGAAGATTTGCAGGCACTTCAGTGCTTTAGATACCTTGGAGAATAATTGGCAGTGGATGGAACTATGGAGGCTGCGATACACACTGATTTTGGTATATTAAATGTGATAATGAGAAACTTGATTTGCCCAACTAAGGCTATTTTTTCATCTGATCATGAAACTATACTACACAAAGACGTGAAATGCAGTTAGGTATAGTAGAAAATGATAGTAATGTATTTCATATGCATTTGCCAAAATTCCTTATCTATTTTAGCAAGTATGAAAGATCCAGAGGTTGTTCAGTGCTGTTGTCTTTGTTTATAAATGGCAAAACACAAAGTTAGCTGTGCTTGAAATACACTTCATCCATACTTTCAGGTAACTAAACTTCGCAACCAATTAAAGCTGTGCAACACCCAACTTTTGGAACTTGACCGTCTAAATTGTGAACTGCGTGACCGGGTAATGGCAGCAGAGGCTGAGGGACAGCGTTTGGCCAGAGAATTAGAAGAAAGTAATCGACGACATGAGCAGGATCTTCTTACTTTCAATCTCCAGGTATAGTTTATATGTATATCTTTCAG
Source organism: Panulirus argus (assembly GCA_038088735.1). NCBI lineage: Eukaryota > Metazoa > Arthropoda > Malacostraca > Decapoda > Palinuridae > Panulirus > Panulirus argus. Next base: position 15,906 of record JAYMFT010364188.1, read on the forward strand.
TACCCTAATGAAAAATTTATGAACCCAGAAAGGTTGTACTGGCTACATGTAGAAAAATGTACTTAAACACCATAAAGTACTCACTCCAAATACCTTATTTCATTTTTAGCTCACTTGGCAAGAGGCCATGTGAGCTTTAGTTGTCACATTTTGTCTGTTGTCTTCCATCATCTCTCCATTAACTTTTCAGTGTGTACTGTAAAATTTGAGAACCATTGTGAACCAAACTTTGCAGGAATGGTCCTTGGTTGTTCCCTTTAAAAGAAAAAAAAAAAATAATGACCATGACCATTGTACAAGATGACTGCTGTTACAGAAAATAAGCCTTTGGATAACTTGTCATATATCAGCCTTCTCTGAAACTACAGGTTACTGAAATATCTCAGTCTTCAAAAACTACTGATACAGTTTGAACCAAGCTTAGGTGAAATGATCATTTTAAGGTGGTCCCTTTTCAGTATTGTGCCTAATGACCCTAACCACCACCCAGAATGGTTGCTGTAACTAAAACTAGTCCTCCCAGTAGCTTTTCACATTTCACATTTTTTCCTTGTAACTGTGTGATAATTTCAACGAAACTCTTCAGGGATGTTTAATGAGTACTTGCTCCTCAAAATTGTGCTGAATTACCCCACTGTTCTTCATCCATCAGTTAACTTTCACATCACAGTCTCCTCTGAAACTACCTGGCCAGTTTGAAACAAATGTGTCAAGTCTGGTCCATGGACAGTCTTTCTCAGTTGTACCCAGTAACCTTGATCACCATTTCTATAAAAAAAAAAAAATCGTTTCAGTCTTTTATGAAACCTTGGTACCAGCTTGAACAAACTTGACTGGTATTCCCTGGGTATTGCTTTTTCAAAATTAGGTCCATTGACCCCTGACCTCCTTCCAAGATAGCTGTTGTTATAAGAAATAAAAATTACTTCAAATAGCCATATTCTTTTTGTTTTAGGCAGAATTAGTTAACTTCATCTGTATCTGGAGACTTACGAGTAGTTGAATATATGACATAGGTATTTCTGTTGATTTATAATTGTGCCAGTTTATGTGAAACCATTGGGGCTGTTTGAAACAAACTGTGGAAGGATGGTCCTTGGTCGATCCTTTTTCACATTTGTGGTTGGTGACCATGAACACCCAAGACTGCCACTTTTACTAAAAGTAAATATTTCTTCAGATAGCCAGAACTTGTGTGTTTCAATGCATTTTTGCTGCAGATTTAAATTATTATTAATATTTTTATACTTGATCGCCATTTCCCATGTCAGCGAGGTAGCACCAGGAAACAGACTAAGAAAGACCCATTCACTCATACACACACATATATGCACAGTACATACATATACATATATATACATACACGCATATACACATATACACGTGTACATATTCATACTTGCTAGCCTTCATCCATTCCTGGTACAACCCCGCCCCACAGTGTAATATATATGTCGGTCATTATTAATTCTGTTCTGTGGGGTGGGTCTCATACATACAACCTTTAAAATCATTCATACACATACACAAGCCATGCTTAGTGTGTTAGTGAAACATGAGCTTCCACTCTTATGAAAATGCTTAATACTTTCTTTTTTACTTGCTAAATTTGATTTGTAATGAGAACATCATTTCCAGTCATATTACATCTGTACAAAAATAATTCATTGCATCCAGTCCTTAACCATTCATCTAGCATCTTCCTTTGAAATGTCCTCAGCACTCTTCACTTTTTATTATGTCTCTCACCTCTTCCAAAGTTTACCTCTCCTTCTACCTCCAACTGCACTAGAGTTGTTCATATTTTTTGCACATCATATCAGCTGCCATACGGTCTGCTTGGGCATAACGTCCATATGCCTTTGTAATACGTTTTCTTCACACTACATATCCTCATATCTTCGCTTTTATTGTCTGTTCTAATTGCAGCTATAATCCATAAGTCATCCCTTTCAGCTGTTCAGAATTTTTACCTATCCTGAAGACTCTCTCTCTCTCTCAAAGTCAAAACCCCTAAGTAGTCATGTTTACATTACAGATATCATCTCGGGATTCCCGTTTGGAAGATCTGGAAAATCAGTTAGAACAGATGAGTCATGCACATGCTGCCAATGAGCTGGATGCCCTTGCCTCATCCCCAATTGCTGCCCTTCATTCTTCCATTACATCTCTCACTACAGCCTTAAAGGTTATTTGAGTATGATAATTTTCGATACTGTATATTTGATCTGGTATGTAGTGCATCTAAAAGAAAGCTGCTATGGTCATTTTTGATAGTTTTTAATATTGAAAGATCTCTTGAAATATTTTATTTTGTATGTATACAGTTGTAGGTAGATACTTAGTTGGTATTTGGACAAATGCATAGTAAAAAAGTGCAGAGATATGCTACAAACAATCATATGTTAATCTATCCAACTAGAATTGTGTTATTCACTGTAATGATCTAATGGTTGTTACATTATGGTTGTCCCACAGGCCTCCATACAGTGATAATAGAATGAAAGGGTGGATTTCTTTCATTTTTTCCCATATTTGTGAGCTATTTTCTGCCTTACTGAGGTAGTGCCAGGGACAGGTGACAATTGCCTCATTTGCTCTTTTCCACTCTCAAGCTATCATTTATATATTACAGAAACCAGAGCCTACCATCCACAGTCATTCCCCATAGACCATTCCATTTTTTCAACTAACTGCATATGTTCTGCTTCATCCCTTTGACAGCACATCACCCTCCATATAACACATCATTCCAATTCATTCTATCCCATGCATGCCTTTCACCCTTCTGAATATTTAGATCATATGACCTTAAAAACTCTTTCACTCCATCATTCCACATCCTTCCCAGTTTCCCCATTCCCCTTTCTCTCTCCATTTTTGGCATATACATTCTCATAGTCAGTCTTACTTCTCTCTTCCTTTCAATATGCCCAAACCATTTCAGCACACCCTAGTCATCTCTCAGACAGCATGTGCTATCACACCTGTCTTGCATTGTCATTCCTCACAGGATCAACCTGCCTTACACCACATATTGTCCTCAGGCATATGATTTCCAATATATCCACACACTTCCATACTTTTGTACTCAGGGCCCAAGATTCTTATCCATGAAACCACACTGAGACTACTGTACCGTTAAACATACCTATCTTTACCCTATCAGATACCGACTCTCCTTCCTCATACTCCTCAATGTACCTATGACCTTATGCCCCTTTCCCACCCTCTACCTCGCTTTAGCTCCTATTTTTCCATTTGCTGCCATGTCCACTCCCAGATACCTAAACCATTGCACTTCCTCCAGGTTTTCCATATTCATCCTCTCATTCAAACCTTCCTCTCTCTCTATCTCTCTCTCTACTACTACTACACCTCATTACTTAATGTATACTCTTACCTCCCTCTTTTCACATACTTTCCCTCTGCAGCTTCTAGAGTTTCTTTCTAGAGTCTGCCAATAGAACCTTGTCGTCTGCAAACAGCAACTGACACATTCCACCCACCCACAGCATGCTGTAGACCATACTCCAAAACCCATGAATTTTTACCCTTTTTGGCCACCTTGTCCATGAGCAGATTTAACAGCCATCATGACATCATATACACCCTTGATGCAGACCCACCTTCACAAGGAACCACTTGCTCTCCTATCCTACTCACACATATGCTTCACTCTCCTTACTACATTTAGTAACCTACCTTTCATACCACATTTTTGTAACACTTTCCATAGTGCATCTCTGGCAACCCCTTCACATATATTAGCTTAGATATAAACAGCCAACTAGTGCCATTGCACTTGTTCATTCTGTAAACTCAGATTTAAACATGTTTCTTTATATGGGAATGTCTTGGAATTTATAAGGATTTTTCAAGTGTTGTTTAACACTGGAGGAGGGATAGCTTGTGTGTTTAGCATGAAGTCCTACTTTTACCTGGTAACCAGTTAGACTGGCAGGACATTACATACCTTTGTATGCATGCAGCTGGTCACTCTAGTTATCAAGATAAGTTTGATGGTTTGAATTATAAGTATTTTTCCCCTTTTTATGCAGATTGGCTTACCATGCATTTAAAGCTTAAACTCTGTGTAAATGTTTTTATTGTAATTTGCAGAATTGTGAATCCTGTAATGCAGCTCAGAATGGTACCCTGACAGAAGTGACAAATCAGTTGGGAACCTTAGCTGAGCTTTTAGAGGGTCAATCCAACACTCCTAACTTGGAGGACATTGCTTCCGATGCTGATGAAGAAGATGCATCAGGTACAAATACTTGTACAAAGATATATTTAGATATACCATCAAGATATTTATAAATGTTTATGTCATAGAATTAATTATTCAAAAATTAAAATGACACTCTCAGTTGAAGGTTCAGAGAGGAGCATACCATGTAAAATTTAGTTAGATGATGTAGGAGAATTTAGTAGGGCTGGGAATATTTCAGATAAAAACGTCAGAGAAATGATTTGGAATCTAACGCATCTGAGGCATGTTTAATGTGTAGAGGTAGTTTGCCTGGAGTCATGCATTTCAGTGAATCAGTGTAGTGTGTAGGTGGGAAAACTAAGAAGATTTTGTGTAAGTGCAGAAGCTGACACTGCACATCAGCACACTGGGCATGCTGAGAATGTTTGAATGATTTGAGAGGCTGTACATGTCTTACCCACCTCACTAATTGGAGATGGAGTTAATGTTGATAATGTTTCTTGGCAATACCTTGCTAATGCGGGAAACAGCATTCAAGTATGTAAAAAGATTATCATTACCTAATGCTAGCCTCATTCTTCCAGAAACTTTTGACGCAGACAGAGCAGAAAACTTGGCCAACGAAGCCATTACGACCCCCCCTCCCATCCCCGCCGGGGAGGGGCTTAGGGAACAGTCGAGCGGGGATGCCTTTATCTGTACCACCAGTGGGAAATTCCAAAGGGATGCCCATCGGAGGAGCAGAAGGCGATTGGAGGAGCGCAGCAGTAGAAGGCTAGTGCGCCCTCAAGGCTCTTCCACTATTCTGGAGGAGCTGGAGGAAAAGGTGCGGGAGCTGGAGGAGGCTGTTAGTCGCAAGGAGGAGGAGCTCCGTCTAGCCGATGTCGAGGCTTGTGAACTCAACAATCAGTTGCAGTCTCGAGATGTCGCCCTCACTCAAAAGGTAAGCTATTATTCATTTTTGTATTGTGACAAGATGACCAAACATTGATGAGGTCAATGTACAATATGCATGAAAGTTCAGCTAGGATACTTGATGCATGAAATGTAATTACAGTGTCTAGTGTACTAATTGCTTATTTTCAAGATATATGCTGTTTGATTCACTAGGAAATATTCTAATTATTGTCATTTTAAAGGGTCATTCTACCTCATCTTTTGTCAAGAATGCAAAAAAAAATATTTGCACTACTCATTTCATAAAACTGCACCCAGTCCTTGTAAAGTACCATCTGTTCTATGCTTTGATGCTTTCATAATAATACTTAATACCACATTCACTTCATTAGGATTCCATAATTTCATGCTAAGGCCTTATATATAAAATATTTAAAGGAATTGCTTTATTGACTGATTTTTCATATATGTTTGCAGTGTGCCTTATTGTGAGGTACTGTTAGAAGCTAACAGAGAAAAGTGTCATTTGCTCACATCCATTCTAGCGGTGGTGTATAATGTATGAAAACCACAGCCCTCCTATCTACACCTTTTGGTCATTTCCTTTAACTGTTTCTTATACCTTGGTTCAGCCTGTTAACAGCGCATAACCTTTTGTATACCCCATCTTCACCCCATGTGTGCCACATTGCTTCAGTTCATCCAGCCCCATGCATGCCTCTCACCCTTATGCATGATTAGGCCCTGATCATTCAAAGAGTCTTCTCTACCTTGTTTTCCCCCACCTCACCCCCAGGAAATGTATTATTGTACAAGAACATAAAATTAAAGTGGATTTGATGAGAAAATTTACCAATCAGAGAAATGTAGTCAAGTATTAATGTGTATAAATGCTAGGTTGGATATCAGATTGCTACTCTTAGTTTCTTAGAATATAGCTCTTGTGAGAAGTTAGACCTAATGTTATAAGGTCCCAATGCTAATAACTACCAAAGATAATAAACTGAAGCTTGGAAAAGAACGTAGAAAAGAGTGAAGGGGTGATAATGGAAAAGGTACACACAGTGAGATAAAGAACTGAAAAATGGAGGAAAGGTATTTAACATAAGAATTTGTTAAGAAGTCGAAATGAAGTAAACAGAGAAGTGTCAGGAACTGATTTGTCTGCATGCAAGAAGTTCCTTATCATAATGAGTAAAGGACACACCTCAAATATTTTGTAAAGTAAATACTGCAGAACTACAGTATCTTAAAAATAAAGCACACAGCTAGTTTATGTGGTGAGTGGTGTGGTACTTTACTGACATAATAGATGGCATTTTATATTAATAGGGTGAAGAGGTGGAGCATCTAAATGCCACCTTGGCCAGCCTTCGCCAGCAACTGGTACACACTTTGGAGGATGCTGAGCGTGCACGACTCTCTATTCAAGCCAGGCATAAGGTACATACCTAAGTATTTATTATTGGAATTCTGCAAGCTTTGTAAAGTCAATTAATATCAACAGATTTTTCAAGTAGCCAGCACAAATTGATTATCTTATTTTTATGAAATATAAATACAACTTATATTAAGGGACTACAGTATAATATAAAATATAGGTGGACCTGGAGGAGTTAACAAGGCGAGTGGAACAGCTAACAGAAAAAGCTGAACGTTTGGCTCGTCGCGGCCAACTCAAGGACTCTATCATCTCCACGCTTGCCTCACAGATCCGGGCAATCCTCAGGTAAATAATGAAAAGATAACCCATAATACAGGAAAATGTTTTGCATGAGCTATTATGTGGAAACTAGTTAATGCTTACTGTGCTCAGGTTATTTCTAACAGAACAGGAATTCTTCATGGTCATGTTTGGAGCAGGTCTCCATAAACCACCTTGCTTTGTTTTGAAGGGGCAAATTAGGGATAGATAAAGTGGCGTTGTTTAACAATTCAAACATATACAAGATAATTAAATTTGTAGACAAATATTCTGAAGTTTTCTCACTGTATTGATTACTTTTTAGTTTATTGATGTTAATTAGTGATAAGTGTATGAATCCCAATCCTTTACTTGAAAATAGAGTATTAACATCTGTACCCGGGACAGATCGGGCAATATGGGCGTAGTAATTAACCAGCTGCACCGACTGAGTGAGGCTGGCAGTGACAGCAAAGATCAGCAAAACCTGCCTTCCAGTGACCCACTGCCTGTTGTGCCAGACTTTGATGTGGATACTGTCTGTTCACTTCTTAGTCAACCCAATGAGGTAAGGCACCATCATTTAAAATTGTAATAAACACTAATTTTATAATATGTAGGATTAGCTACAATTTTTTTTTCTTTCTCTTTTTTTTTTTTAATTAAAAAATGTTTTATTATGATTTACAGTTATGTGCTGTATGCTATCATCATTGAGAAATTTGATGTTAACTTTGTATTTCCAAATCAGGTCTTTTGTTTGTCATGTAATGTAACTTTTTATTATAATTCATTCATAAGACATGGTGGAAGCTTCTTAAGAAATTTGTTGATATGTTTCAAGGAATGCTCCTAGCATTGCCAGTTATGAAGTAATACAAAATCAAGTGTACTTCACTGGTATGAAACTGAATTGATTTACATCAAATATTTAATGAAGACAGTAGAAATGAAGCATTGGTGATTTCAGTTTTGCTGAAGAGTTGCCAAGTGTCTTGGTATATTTTAAAACCATATTGTATAACTATATTTCATTGTTATGGGTTTTACGTGTTTGACTGTATCCAAATTATATGGCAAAAGGGCTAATGTATAGATGATAAAGCTGTGTAATTTGTCTTTATAGTGTGTTAAACATAGGTGAGCTTTGTTTTGTCCTCTTAAATCTATTATATGTAGTTTGAAACTTATTTTCCCACATGTGGTATTAGGGTGAGAATAATTACAGTTGACACTTATTTACTTTTAGTTAAAAATTATCATGAACATGTTTTCTTATGATGGGGTATATTTTACATGGTTATACTCAGCTCTTGCATATCTAGTGATGTATTTTAAAAATATTAAAAACTTTTCTAATGCTTTATGCCTTAGGTGACGTAGATATTCTTTTGGTTGGTTACAGATTTAATTATTAGGTTGTAGCTGCTTAGCCTATAGATTTAATAAGAGAGGGCTCTTTTCTAAAAATTTTCAGAAAAATCTAATTCCTCCATAACTAATATTGGTCTCAAGAAAGTTAGTATCACACTGAAATTTTAATAATCTTAATGAAAGTTACTGAATAAGGCTCAGTATATCAACTCATTAGTGAAATGCAGCTAATGTTCAATATTAGCAAGATCATCATGGCTCACTAACCTGGGGCAGGAAAGTGTTGAACTTTAGTACCTCTGAATTATGCATGCTCCATAGCTTGTGAATGTTGTCACCTAATTAATAATGCTTCCTTATATATAGGACAGTAATGGGTTTGACCTGGTCATGGTAATGGTGGAAAAAAAAGGGGGGGGCTATTCTTACAAAGAACCAATTAGATAAGGCATATGAAAATTTTACTAATTCTGAACAGAAGAGGCATTCCGTAGAAATTTTAGTGTAGTCACATTTTCTCTTCTTAAATTAATTAATATAGACTTGTCATGTTAGTATGCTGTTACTCTTTGAAGATACAGGGAAGATTAATTTTCAAAACATCTTCTTAGTACTTGAAAATACCATCCTTTACTTTCAGGACGTGAATATCTAAAAAAAAAAAAAGAAAAGAAAAAGAAAAAAAAAAGATAAGGATTACACCGATAACCTGAGGCTGGGTAGTGCCACTCCATTTGGAAGGTTAACTTTGTTGTGATGTAGAGCATGACAGGAGGGTAGGCAGTTCCACTGCTTATGTTCCATATCAAGCAGACTCCATTTCCAGTTCATGAAGTTATTCATAATAGAGCATTCACGTTTTAGCGGGATTATCACCTGTGCAATCAATTTATTTTTATGTTAAATATATTTTTTTAAATTCTAAATAGCCACTAATTTTTAGTTGCATTGTATCTTATCTGCTTGATTGTTACATTGTAGTTATCTGGAGAGTCACCCTCCAGTGTTTGGAGTGCTGAATGATTGATAGATTTTATAACAAATACTATGAAGTTTATCATTCTGTATTGATTTTAATGTAAATAAATACTTAGAATAACCTTAGAGTTGCACTATGCAGGTATAACAAAAAAATGTAGGGGTGTGTACAAATAATGGTTAGTTAATTTTAGATAACATGAACCTATGAAAGTTAAGGTCACTAATTACTGATAAGCAGCATTGAACTTGGCATGGCCTGAAGATACCATATGTGGAGTTGTGTGCGTTACTTGAGGAATCTGTCTGAACCATCTTCACTAACTGTCACTAGAATACCAGCTGATGTTTAATAATACTTTTACCAGCATATTTACAAATACTACTGTAATAAGACAGATTAACCCAAAGGAGTTGTCTATTAGACTAATCCTAAAGGAGTTGTCTGTCTGTTTGTTATAATTGATTTCTGTCTTTTTACTAAGTACAGAACATCAGCTTTGTAGATATTTGGGTAGACTTTGGTGCTGGGAATTTATTAACATAAATGTCATAGGCAACTAACTTATAAGAATTGTGCCTATGTAAGAAGCTTAAGGAGAATAACCACTGTATATAAGCAGCTGTAGAGTTGGTTTTTCTTCTGCATGTAATGTCTTAATTCTCTTAGATTTTTGTTTATCTTTGGGTTATATGGTATCTACAACTGCCTTTATTTTTCCAAGCAGTACTCTTGCATAATCTAAATTTGAAAACTTTAGTCTTTTCATGAAAATGTATCAACTGTTCAGTGGTCATAGTTTACATAAACATCACTTATATAAATACTCTTCACATTAATACATAATTACCTCATGCATAATTTTTTTTTCCATTTCTTGTAACAACCAATAATTTTCAGAACTATGACACTGAACAGTGCTTTCTAAAGAGATTTTCATTACCCTCTGTTCTTACCCTCCAGATGGCTTCCTTGACTCAATCTGCCATCTTGAATGGGATCGAGCCATCTAGTCGCGTGACCCTTGAATCTGACACCTTATTAGCTCCTTCTCATAATGAGTTGGAGTCCTCTAGTCACGTGACCTGCCAAGGCTCTCCTTCATCATTGGCTCAGCGTAGAAAGTCTCGCATACCACGGTATTTGCCCTCTTCTGTGCCCAGTGCAAAACCTGCACTTATAACCAAGCTTGAGGCAAAACCTGTCCCTGTGCCCACGCAAATGGTTAAACCATCTTTGGTTCCTGTACAAATGGCAAAACCAGTGCCACAACCTGAGACACAGGCAAACACCTTGCCAATTCCTGAGCGAAAGGTAGAAGCTATATCAAAGCCCTTGCAAATGGCTAATCTTTCACCAGTGCCTAAGCAGGAAGTAAAGTCCACTCCACCAAAATCTACATGTGTATTGAAGCCTGTGGCGACTTCTACTCCATCAAAACCCGTTGGCAGAAAGGTTGACCATTTCTTTCATACTGTTTCTTCTTATTTCAAGTTCTCAAACATGATAATAATGCTCCTGCTTACTGGTATTTCTTAGATGCAACAGATTATCCAGAATGTAAAATTAGTCCTCTATTTTGACACAGTCATAGTTATATAATGCAGTATTTATTATTTCCTAGTCAGCTTTCTTACCATCAGTTAGTTCATTAAAGCTTCTTAGTAAATTAGATTACACAAAATGAGACTGAATTGCCTTTCAGAAGTTTCCTTTTGGCATGCTAGGTTGAGAATATTGGTAAAACAATAATTTTTCCTTGTTCATGATATCCTTAGTCTTCTTTCATTGCATATCTCTTGAAACAAAATTAATGAGACATCAGGTGATTTTAGAGTTTACGTTGAATCTCATCAGAAAATCAAACAAACAATAGCAAATGCATTATCAGTGTCACCAAAGGAATTACTCATGCCATGAGATGTTGAAATTATCGTATACATAAATTTTCTTGAAAATTTAAAGAGCACCTGATTATTGGTACATAGCAGACAACTGTATTCCAGGACTCGACTAGAAAAGAACGGCCAACTAGATTCCTCTCAGATGCTCGCAAGATCAAGCGCATGGTTGTAAGTATTTAATACATATGTCCAGATTACGTTCTCATTGCAGGACTTAAAATTATAAAGCCTAGCTCACTTTAGCATCAAGGGATTGGTGTTTATTTAACTTTAAAGGCCATTCAGTTTTAAATAGTTGTATTAAAGCACATGTTTCTTCCCACATAATAATCAGTTCTTGGGAGGTATATTACTGGTACTACCCGCCTGGGTAATGGGAGGGTTAGTGATGGCTGTGTAGTGAGCCAGCATTGAAGTAGTTGTCATGCTGCACTCCCTTGACCAAGGTAGTTGTTTTTCCTTTCTACCAACATATGGACTACTGGCACTCTGTTGCACTCTGTCCACAAACGTTTAATCTTGTAATACATAACACCTGACAACACTTAAGTCATACAACACATTCTTCATAACTCTAAATTTTCATTTGGTGAACACTATGCACTACTCCTGCGTTTTGACAAAATTGTAGGAGCAATAGTTGGAAGTAATAGGTAGGAACGTTAGACTAGAGCATTACATAGAAGTAAGTATTATGTTGGAACATTAGGTAGTTAGGAGCCTCTCAAAACAGTGCTAGAGTTACCCTAGGCATTTGCCTGTTAAGGATGAGGCACTAAGGCTACTAAGTAGCACTGGAGTTCAACAGTTATGGAGACTTTTTGCCATGGCTACCCCCTGAAGGGAGTTCCCAAAGGGAACGGGCATCAGAGATACAGATATATAATTAAATCAGGATTAGTACAAGCATTTAACTCTCACAAGTCCTTCATATATGGAAACAAATGTGTGGAGACTTTTACATTATCAAGCATAATAAACATCAGGGGATTCATTCATCTTACTTTGTTTTAGTTGCAGAAAATTAAAAGGAGCTTGAAATTTTTTCTTCTGTAAGACTTATTCCATCTGATCAGCTGTATCATAGGATGGACAAAGTTTTAGTTAAGAATTTATGAGAGCTAAGTATGGCACTTGAATTAAATTCTGGGATACAACAGCTTAATAGTACAACGATGATTTTGTGTATAGAACATCTCCATATTAGTGTACATAATTTTGTAGTACAGTATAAAATAAAATCTTTTATACATCATTGGTGGTGGAGGCATCACTAGGAGTGTACTTTGTATCTACTAACTACCAAACCTTATGATTTGATAAGACTTGCCTTTATATTATTATTATGGAAGTTTGCTGTGTAATTTTAAGATATATCATATCTTGATTAGGAATTGTAATATTAAGTTTTTTGTAGCCTTCCTTTATATTTTTTTTTCAACAGCATGCATTTTTTATTAGAATACCAGATCACAGTAAATTTTGTCCCTTTAGACTGGTGTGGCTCCATTAGATGCTGCTGTGGATTGTGCTTCAGCACCTGAATGGCGAGAAAGATCACCTTTGGGCAACATATCCTCAGAAGTAGAAGCAACATGTGTGCCACGACCACAGGGTCTCCATATTACACGCAGGGTTGGCGTAGATGGGGTGGTCATCGCTTGGGCTCCCCTAGAACATGACTGCGTTGCAGGGTTTCAGGTACAGTTGGGATACAATGTTACTATTGACTGATATTTTGCAGTCACAGGTCAGATTTCATCTGTACATGATTCATGCATTCTCTATGTCTTTGTATCTCCGTATCTATACACATAATAATCATTACTTTATTACCAATTTAGTGGTGTGGAGCAGGTATGTATAACCTCTTAACCCATGCTAAGTATGTCATGGTGAAATGTTAACTTCCATACATTCAAAATTGTTTCTTACATTTTCACCATACATAATATTGTAAGTTGATTATCCGAGTGAAACCAACAGCTGTAGTCATACCACCTTCATAATTGAAATGCTTTAATTAAATTTGATCCCAAATCATCCTCATGTGAAATATCACTGAACATTAATCGGTTCTGCTGCTGCATCTCTACACCTATCTTTTTGTCTTTTTCTCCTCCATCTACCTTCTACTGTACTGCTTTATATCTTTGACCAACCTGTCATCTGTCAAACATTCTTCTTGGCCATACCATCCTTAGACTTTCATCAGTGCACCTTTACAGTGACTTAAGCACACTACTTAATCTCTACACCTTTATTCTGTCAGTGTCCTCTCCTGATTTGTGGGATAGAATCCTTCCAGGCATGAGCAGTTAGCATGTATAGAGCCTTTGATGTCAGTCTGGCGGATAACATCCTGTCTGGTCACATATTATGACCATTATCTAATAAGTTGCAAGTGTTGAACCATGCTATGATGTCCATATTATACCTTCTACATCCATATGTATCATTAATTTGCAAGAGCTCAATTATGTTTTATTTATTTATAATTATCCCAGGTATCATTTCTACAAAAAAGTCCTCTGATGTTACCCAGGACCTTATTAAAGGCTCCAGTAGCAGGGAAACATGTATGGGCTTCTTTAGTGTGAAAGTTTCTTTGACAAGACTGTATTACCAGTAATACAGTCTTTCCAAACGTGACTTTCCACTTGTGGTGCAACCTTCAGCAGATGAAATCCAGTAACACCAGTCTTGTTTTATACATCAGTCTTTAAAACTATTCTGAGGTTCCAATATTCCTATCCAAGAATGCTGCATATCTAATTTCCTTGCTGTCTTGATTAATTACCTTAACTTTATCTTACAGGTGCTAGTGGGTGGACGAGTTGTACAGCATGTGAGATCTCCACACCGCACAAAAGCATTGGTAACAGGACTTCCACTAGCTGGTTCCTTCACCATTGGCCTAGTCACAGTGGCAACTGATGGCCGTTGTTCCACACCTGTTATTGTCACCCAAGACCGGTCAAGAGTGTACCCTGGCAGGAGTGTTGCTTCACGCCCTCTGCACAGAGGCACACCTACCTCTCTTTAATCAATGTGACAGATGCACCTGGGACTTGTTAGTGGCCCTTAATCAACCACCCCGTCCATGACCTTGGAACTAAGAGGAATGTTGGTCTGTTGCCATGAAGGGCATCTTTATTTGGAGGTTTTCAGAACATTAAAGTTTTGTACATCTTATATGGGAACCTTTCCTGTTGCCCAAGGTGAATTCACTATCATTATGCAATTAGTGTTTTCCACATCATTATGAGTTTAAAATTGGTTCAGCTATGGACATGAAAACCTCCATCAAAGAAACCTTTTTTTTTTTTTTCTTCTTTTTAGAAACTCTTGACATACCACTGAGAGCAATAATTTATGCTAAGGTGGCCTATCAAGTAAAATGCTTGAAGGACCAGTTAAATTCATTCTTTCAGTGGCATTAAAGAGTTGGCAACTCTCTGGTCGACTACCAACAGTTGTTTACGCTCATGTCTTTGTCTTACCTCTGCATTTACCAATTATAAATGTTTTCATGTTATCGAGTCTTCCCACATAAACAAGCCCTATGTATCATTGGTGTGAAAGTGCCGTATCTATTGGAACTAACTGATCTGTGGTCTTTTTAAACCAAGTACAGTGGTTGACCAAAGTATCACAGTGACTAACAACAATGACAAGGATTTGGAATACCAACTTAAGACTAAGTTTGTCTTATGAGATCGTGGTTTAAAGTATGTTAGAACTGTTTGTACCATCTTAACTAAAAGTTATTTTGAAAAGTGTTTTGCTAATATAATATGTAAGTTGTGAGAAGCAGATGGTCTGTAGAAGCCTTTTACTTGAGTATATTCTCTGGCAATGTTTTGGGATGCAATTGGACTTGTGTATGGTACTAGTGTTTGTAAAATAAAAATGCTTTTGTTCAATGTATACAGAAAGAAGTATTTTATACCATTACATGTAAGAGCTGTACATCAAAACATTTTCAGAGATATAACTTAGGTAGGCATAGATGACCAGAATTAGTCAGAGTAGACGTTTGGAATGACTTTGGTTTGGAGGAAGCCTAACTGAATGTGGTCACTAATTCCTAAGAGAACTGATATTAAGAATATGAAATTAAGAAGTGCTAAATTCATTTATATATTCTTTCAATTTTTTTTTCCATAAAAAAAGAAAATTTTTAACCAAAATTTGTTAATAGTTGGTCAGTTTTGAAATGAATGACACTGAATGAGTCTTAGTTTATTCGTGTGGTAAACTCCAAACCAGATTGTGATACATGATTATTTAAGGAAAAGTGTGTATGTGTATACGGTCAGTTTTGGGCTTGTGGTTTTTTCCCCCATCATTTTTACCTTTTCCAACTTTTGCTACCATTTTCATTTTTTTATTTTTCTTGTAATTTATTAAATACATCTAGTACTCAAGATATTTTGTGGAAAACTAGCTCATGATTGTTGTTTTTATCCAGCCTATACAGTCTGTTAATATTTGTGCAGGTAAGCAGAAAAATAAAATACTGTAAATAATTTGTATAGTGCCAAATAAAATAAACATTGAAACACGTATTTAAAGTAAATCAGAAATATAGTTTCATTAAAACTTGTTTGTATTCACTGACTTGTAAATAGAATTTGTAATTGGCTGTTGTTATCCTAACCAAATATAAAACATATTTACTTAATTGTTTAATATTAACCTAATACTGTAGTTACGGTTCTGGTGATGTTCTACCATGGGCCAGTATCCTGCACTTTGATTATATAAGTACTGGCTTTAGTTTTCATTTAAAACAAACCAATTTTTTTTTTCTCTTCTGTTAGAAGTCTCAAAAAGCAATAAATTGTAGACAACTAGAAAGTTACACATCCACTATGTAATATCAGCAAACTCATTATCCATGGGTATCTTTTAACTTATATAAAACATACCTGACTTTCTGCTTTAGTGGTAAAAATATCCAGTTTTTCATGTGGTCACCATTCTGTATAGCAAGGTAGCACCATGAAGACAAACTGCAGCCTTATTTGCTCACATTCTCTCACTATCTATCCACAGCCAAGCTTTGCAA
The DNA here is from genome assembly GCA_038088735.1 of Panulirus argus. Classification (NCBI taxonomy): domain Eukaryota; kingdom Metazoa; phylum Arthropoda; class Malacostraca; order Decapoda; family Palinuridae; genus Panulirus; species Panulirus argus. The sequence continues at coordinate 32,034 of JAYMFT010364188.1, forward strand.
ACTTGTGTCTTTCAGCCAATGAGCAAGAGTTTGCTGCTGTTAATCCTATTCAGCTACAGACATCACTTGCTGTAATGCTCCTGCTCTTTATCTGGCCATAATTTATTGGTTATGGTCATCAATGTATGATAGTAATGGGCATACTAAGTTTGTTGCATTGCACCTGCAAGAAAGAAAATAAAATTAGTGGAGAAACACTAGTGCTGCTGTAAAACCAAGCTAAGCAATCTTCTACTTTCCACACAATGGGTCCTGCTTGTAATTGCAGCATGGGCAAACTTAAGGTTACTTTTGGTAATTTTTTGGCTCTGGTGATTATCAGCAAAATGCTTATCTTGTTAAGATTGTAAGTATCAAGGATGTGAACCAATCTGCTAGAGTATCAATTTCATCATCCACATAAACAGAAAAGCTGGTTAGTTGTAGCCATGTACTTGGGTATATACTGGCAGTATTTTGGGATGCAACTGTGCTTGTGTATGGTTCTGGTGTTTATGAAAAAAGTTGCTTTTTATACAGAAACAAGTACTTTATATCATTACAAGACAGCTTCACATCGGATCCCTTTCAGATAAAACACTTAAATAGGTATGTATGATCTTTGGCTTGGAGAAAGCTGAATTGTGTGCAGTCATTAATTTTTAAAAGAAGTGACATCAAGAAATTCAATGCACAAAATTCACTGCTCTATCCTATCACCTGTAAGGCATTTTCTGTAAGCTACACCAAAATATTTACTTATTTTTCATACCTAAATCTGTATGTTAAAGGCTGTTTAGAAACAGGCAGTATTCAGCAAGTTATTCATATACCTTACCACTATGACCACTTTTCTAATTTTTGAGACTATTTTTTCATCTCTAGTCCATCTCAATGTAAATAAATCTTGCCCCCAATTGATTCATCTGATCATGCTCTCACAAATATCTATTCTAACAGCACCTCCCCCTCCAGCAGCCCCTTCTAAAGTGTAAATACTGGTACCTGAACAAAGCTGACTGGAATAACTTACATAGCTTCTTTTCTAACTTTCCTTGGGTAAATTACTGTCATATGCGGTGATGCTTCTCTCTCAGCCAAATGCATAATAGAGGTTATTCTTGTGGGAATGGAAGCATTTATCCCCTCCTCCAAGACTACTACTTCAACCAATCCATGGTTCAACTGTTCCTGTTCTGAGGCCATTCAGGCAAAAGATCAGGCATATTGGACTTGGAAAAACTCTCCTACCTCTGGCTCCCATTCAGCTTTTATCACTACCTGTAATTGCTGAAAGTGAGTTATCCATGAGGTGAAGCATTCCTTTATTCAAAGGAAGTGCAATAACCTCCTCAGCATCCACAGATAGGTCTTTCTGGTCTTTAGCTATGGGCATCTCTAACAACTTCTGTCCCTCTACCTTTCCCTCACTTTTCTGTCCTGACAGTACTATAGCTGTCTCTCCTGTTGACAAAGCAACTCTCTTTGATTTGCGTTTCTCCTCTAACTTCACCTTGGACAACTCTAACATTTCCTCACCCCTTGGTGCTCCTCTTACTAATCCTGTGATTCTTCCTGTAATCTCTTTTTGGACTGTCCAAAAAGCACATTTCTCGTGACACAAGCAAGGATTATGGTCCTGATGGCATCCATCCCTATATACTGAAAGAGTGTGCCTCTGAACGTGTACTTGTGCTTGCTCAATTGTTTAAAAACCAAAACTTTTCCTTCTTGGAAACATGCTTTGATACATCCCATCCCTAAGAAGGGTGACCGTTCTGATCTCTCTAACTATCATCCTATTGCTTTGACATCTACCATTTCCAGTCTTTGAATCCCTCCTCAACTCCCATACCCTTAAACACCTCAAAAATCAGTCTTCTCTCTGATCACCAGCATGGCTCCTGTAAAACAAAATCCACTGGTGATATTTTATCCTATCTTTCTAATGTCTGGTCATCATCCCTGAAAGATTTTGGGGTCATATGTTGTTGCCCTTGACATATCTAAGGCTTTTAACAAGGTCTCATCTCTAAGCTTCCCTCCCTTATTTTGCTCCTTGATATCTAGCTTCCTTTCCAGCCAGTTTATCTCTGTGGTTGTTGATGGATCAGCCTAACCCTCTTTCCTCCATCAACAGCAGTGTCTCTCAAGGGTCTGTCCTGTCCCATACACTTTTTCTCCCTTTTTTTTTCAACGAGTTCCTCTCCTCCACAAATAATCCAATACACTCATACGCTGACAACTCAACACTACATTCATCCACATCCTTCAATTCTGCTCCCCCTTCTTTCACTTGACCTGCATCTCGCCCTAGACACAGTTTCCAACAATAAACTAAGACTTAGACAGGATATCTCTGTGGGGTACACAAAATCTTGTTAAGTTTAATGCTTCCAAGACCCAATTTCTACCCATCCCTTTATCGAAAACTGCTCACAACTCTGACGGTTCTGTAATTCCACCTCTTGACTCAATGAGCATATTTGGTATTACTGTAACATCCACTCTTTCTTGGAAACCCCATATTGCAAGAATAGCCAATTCTGTCTCTAAGATTAAACTGGGTGTGCTGTTTAGATGTTGAAACTTCTCTTCTGAACAACTGCTCTGTTTATACAAGGAATTTATTCATCCTTGTATGGAGTACTTCTCTCACATCTGGGGTGGTTCTAAGTCTGTTTCCTTACTTGACGGAGTTGATTCAAAAGCGATCCGACTTATAAACTGTCCCAGGCTAACTTCTAAATTTGACTCCCTTGCCCTATGCTGCAATGTTGGTTCACTTTCCCTCTTCTATAGGTATTACTTTGGTTTTTGCTCCCAAGAGCTGGCTGCTTATGTGCCCCCATCACTAGCAAGACCACGCAATACTCAGCAAGCTGCTGCATCACAGGATTACTGTGTGGCCATCGGCAACTCAAGGGTGTGCCATTTTGATAACTGCTTCTTTCTCTACACATAAAAGCTTTGGAACTCTCTACCTTCCCATGTCTTTCCCAGTACCTATGACCTGGCACAATTCAAAAGACAAGTTCTTTACTTTCTCAAAATTCGTAAATGTTTTCATTTTTTTTCTTTTTCCATTCTTAATTCTCTCTATATTTCAATTAAGGCCCAGCCTGATGTGGACTTTTGTCCATGACTGGAGCCTTAAACATAAATAAAAGTTATATAGAAATCTACTGGATGGGGAAAAGCACATTGGACTGTGGCACTAAGGAAACTGCAAAAACAGTGAGGGTAGTAGAATGTGGTGGGAGATGCTGCATGTTTGCATCACATGATCTGTGCAGCGTATGTGGCATTCCAAACTGAAACCAGAAGACAATCAAATTTGTGTTAAGGAAATTAATGTCACATATAATCTAATATAGATAAGCAAATCTACATTGTGAAAAACCTGCAATGAACAAAGATTCTCTTTACTTACATTTACTTTCCTGCCCCAAAAATCCCTTGTTCAGGATTTGAACCCTAGCAGGCCATTGCATAATTCACAGCCAGAAATGCTAACTACTACACCACAGAAGCTTATGACATGTGATTTAGAGTTTTGCACTTCAAAATTGTTATGGTATCTAGAGTCATGTGCTCAGTAAGATTTAACAGTGCTAATGTGCACTGCACTTTATTTTTCAATGGGAATGAGTTTAATCTGTGACATATATGCTATTCATAGGAACAATGCGATAACAGATATATATAACAGTATAGTACTTTATACAAAGACAGATATTTTATCAAAATAATGCTAATTGCAACCCCATGCAAACTTTGCTCATCTGAGTTTTCAAATAATCTGACCCCAATATAGTTCAAAACAATGAGCCTCTAGTACTCCTAAATTTCATATAAATAAAGTAAGGAAACTGTAGAAACTGAAAAGCACACCTTTTTGTTTGAGTCCATTTCTTTGATCCATGAAGCCAACAGTGGTGAATAACTGGCAATAAGAAATCCAATCTCTTCCTTCTCTTTAGTTTCAAATACAAAACATTTGTGTGCATCTGGTAGTGTGCGCAGAAGGTTGATGGTTATAAAATTATCACTGAAAGGCAAGGTACCAACAATAATGATAATTCCACATTATATAAAATACCACAGTTCATTAACATTATCTCAAATCTTATCTAGCTTATAGGCCATATTAAAATGTTTACCATTTAAATACCTTGACATATTTCTAAAATTCTTCTTTTGATGATGTCAGTCACATTAACGAACACTTACGGAACATTTCTCGTAAGAAGAAGACTTTACAGTAACTTACTTAGAGATGAATGGAATAAGCTATGTAATGAAACTATGAATGCTGACAGCATAAAGGAGTTTAAAAAGTTATATGCTACTACAGAAAGTCTGAGATGTAGCCCCATGAAGGCAAAGCTCTGTCCCCATAAAGCACAATTACTTTAATACATACACAAAGTCATAAACACAATAACAGTACAAGTGAGAAAAATTTCTTGATACTTCTCTACAGAAGCACCTATTTTACAGGTAACACTAAAGGTGGCTCCAGGGGTATTTTGAAGGAACATATTTACAGAAACACTGTCGAATTAGATGATAAATTAAGGTAGCATCTGAGGGGTGGTATGTTTACAAAGATATAAGAGGCAGCTGTAAATACATAAATTTAATAAGATAAATGACAGAAAATTTTCAAAAAACAAGGTCCCATGAGTGCAAAACTCCTTCACCATAGAGTACAAATAGGTAATTACAATAGGTAAACATATCCAGCATCCTAATTACTCTAAGCCATTTACAATTCATACACGAATGAGAACACTGTAATAAACTAGCAAGCAAAGCCATATTTGGACGTTTAGTAAAACACAGTCAGATGGAAGTCAATGAGAAAGAAAGAAAAAAAAAATCTGAGTCAAAAAAACAAACATTCACTCATTCTTTCTTTCATACATGTTTGCCATTTCTTGCATTAGCGAGGTTGTGCCAGGAATAGATGAAATGGCCTCATTCGATCTTATCAACTATCTAGCTGTTGAGTATAATGCACTGAAACCTGAGCCCTCTATCTACAATCAGGCTCCACAGACCTTCCCACGGTCTCTCCAGGCTGCTGTATATACCTTGGTTCAACCTGGTGACAATACCTCATCCCCTATAAATGATATTGCTCTGATTCACTCCTTCCCTTGCATGCCTCACACCCTCCTGTATATCTAGGCCTTGAGCCTTCATAACACCTTTTGCTCCATCCATCCCTTTCTTGGCTTCCCCATTTTCCTTATTCATTCCACTTCTGACATTATTATTCCTTGATATTGGGGGAAGCACAAGCATTGCATGCATCAGGAAATAAAGTCAGATAAGCCATAGGAAAAAATGAACTTGCTAGTCATACTAAGCAAGGTGAAAGCATGTCTGTTAATCCTATAAATACAACTCAGAAACAATAACAATAATGAGAGTTGATAGAAAGAAGAAAAGGGAAAGTGAGACATAATGAAAACGTTCTCAATGAACAGTTTAAATTCCAATGGATGGGAAACGGGGAGCCTGTCAGTTGAAAGCTACCATGATATGGCCACAGTATAAATAAGCATACGCTTAAAATGTACTGTCTGAAGGACAACGTGAAGAAATCTTGGGAAATTACTAGGGACAACAGAAGCTGCCAGAATGCACTAGACTTAGATAGGAAGCTGTGGTTTCGGTGCATTACACATGACTGATAGAGACAAAAAGTCAGTAAATGTGGCCATTTTTCGTCTGCCTCCTGGCACTACCTCGCTGATGCAGAGGGTGGGAATGCTGTTTCCAGTTGGGCAGAGTGGCGCCAGGAATGGATGGAGGCGAGCAAGTATGAATATGTCGTTGTGAATATGTGTATGTGCATGTATATGTATCTATGTATTTATTTATTATACTTGATCGCCGTTTCCCGTGTCAGTGAGGTACCACAAGGAAAAAGACAAAGAAAGACCCATTCCCCCATATACACACATATATACATACATGAACATATATGCACAGTACATATATATACATACCAACATATACATATAAACATACATAGACATACACATGCATATACACATGTACATACTCACTTGCTCACCCCCATCCACTCCTGATGCCACCCCGCCCCACAGGAATTAGCACTGCCACCCCCCATGCCGGCAAGGTACCACTAGAAGACAGACGAAACGGACACATTCGCTCACACTCAGTCTCTAGCTGTCATGTGTAATGCACTGAAACCACAGCTCCCTATCCACATCCAGGCCT
>JAYMFT010364189.1:0-22187 GCA_038088735.1 Panulirus argus
TTATTTATTATACTTGATCGCTGTTTCCCGCGTCAGCGAGGTAGCGCCAGGAAACAGACGAAGAAAGACCCATCCACTCACATACACACATATATACATACATGCACATATATGCACAATGCATACATATACATACACATGCATATACACATACAAACATGTACATATTCATACTTGCTCGCCTCCATCCGTTCATGACGCCACCCCGCTCCACAGGAAATAGCATCGCCATCCCCTGCGTCAGCGAGGTAGCGCCAGGAAACAGATGAAAAAGGTCGAAGTCGCTTACACTCAGTCTTTAGCTGTCATGTGTAATGCGCTGAAACCACAGCTCCCTATCCACATCCAGGCTCCCCAGACCTTTCCGTGGTTTGCCCCAGACGTTTCACATGCCCTGGTTCAGTCCATTGACAGCACGTCGACCCTAGTATACCACGTCGTTCCATTTCACTCTATTACGTGCACGCCTTTCACTCTCCTGCATGTTCAAGCCCCGACCGCTCAAAACCCCTTTCACTCCATCCTTCCACCTCCAATTTAGTCTTCCGCTTCTTGTTCCCTCCACCTCTGACACATTTATCCTCTTTTACAATCTTTACTCACTCATTCGTTTCATATGACCAAACTATTTCAACATACCCTCTTCTGCTCTCTCAACAGCACTCTTTTTATTACCACACATCTCCCTTACCCTTACATTAATTTCTCGATCAAACCGTCTCACACCACATATTGCCCTTAAACATTTCATTTCCAACACATCCACCCTCCTCCGTACAACTCTTCCTATAGCTCATGCCTCGCAACCATATAATATTGTTGGAACTACTATTCCTTCATTCATACCCATTTTTGCTCTTGAAGATAACTTTCTCTCTTTCCACACATTTTTCATTGTTCCCAGATCCTTCTCCCCCTTCCCCACCCTATGACCTACTTCCGCTCCATAGTTCCATTTGCTGCCAAGTCCACTCCCAGATATCTAAAACATTTCACTTCCTCCAATTTTTCTCCATTCAAACTCATATCCCATTTAACTTGACCCTCAACCCTACTGCCCTTATTCACATTTACTCTTAGCTTTCTCCTTTCACACACTTTCCCAAACTCAGTCACTAACTTCTGCAGTTTCTCACTCACTCACTCACCCACTAGTGCTGTATCATCGGTGAACAACAATTGACTCACTTCCCTGGCCCTCTCATCTCCAATACATTGTATACTCGCCCCTCTCTCCAAAACTCTTGCATTTACCTCCCTCACCAACCCAACCATAAACAAAGTAAACAATCATGGGGACATCACACACCCCTGCCGCAGACCGACCTTCACTGGGAACCAATCACTCTCCTCTCAGTCAATACTCTTCCATACAGTTTTCCAGGAATACTCAACAAACGTATACCTCTGTAGTTTGAACACTCATCTTTATCCCCTTTGCCTTTGTACAATGGTACTATACATGCATTACGCTCATCCTCAGGAACTTCAGCATGATCCATACATACACTGAATATTCTTACTAACCAATCAACAACACAGTCACCCCATTTCTTAATAAAGTCAACTGCAACATCAACCAATCCTGCCGCCTTGCCGGATTTCATCTTCAGCAAAGCTTTTACTACCTCCTCTCTCTCCACCAAACCACTCTCCCTGACTCTCTCACTTTGCACACCACCCCTACCAATACACCCTACATCTGCTACTCTATCATCAAACATATTCAACAGTCCTTCAAAATACTCACTCCATCTCCTCCTCACTCCATCACTCCCTGTTTTCACTTCCCCCCTTGCCCCTTTCACCGATGTTCCTATTTGTTCTCTTGTCTTAAGCACATTTTTTTTTTTTTTACCTCCTTCCAAAACATCTTTTTATTCTCCCTAAAGTTTAACGATACTCTCTCACCCCAACTCTCATTTGCCGTCTTTTTCAACCTTTGCACCTTCCTCTTGACCTCCTGCCGCTTTCTCTTATATATCTCCCAGTCAATTGCACTCCTTCGTTGTGAGCATCGTTCAAACGCCTCTTTTTTCTCTCTTTCAGTAACAATTTTACTTCTTCATCCACCACTGACTACCCTTCCTAATTTGCCCACCTCCCACCTTTCTCATGCCACACGCATCTCTTGCACATACCATCGCTGTTTTCCTAAATCCATCCCATTCCTCACCCACTACCCCCCTCACCTCACTTGGTCTCTCACCTTTTGCCATTCTACTGGCAGTCTCTCCTGATATTTCTTCACACAAGTGTCCTTTCGAAGCTTACTAACTCTCACCATTCTCTTCTCCCCGACATTCTCTCTTCTTTTTTGAAAACATGTACAAATCTTCACCTTCGCCTCCACCAGATAGTGATCAAACATCCCACCAGCTGCCCTTCTCAGCACATTTGCATCCAAAAGTTTCTCTTTTACATGCCTATTAATTGATACATAATCCAATAGTGACCGTTGACCATCTCTTCTACTTAAACCAGTTATTCCCAATCATTAGTCTTTTTTCAACACACAAATCCAAGAGCTCTTCATCAATTCCATTCACAACACTGAATACCCCCATATGCTCCAATTATCCCCTCAACGGCCACATTACTCACCTTTGCATTTAAATCACCCACCACTAATTCCCGGTCTCGTGCACCGAAACTGCTGATACAATCACTCAGCTGCTACCAAAACACTTGCGTCTCATGATCTTTTTTCTCATGAACAGGTGCATAGGCACCAATGATCACCCATCTCTCACCATCCATTTTCAGTTTTACCCACATCAATCTGGAAGTTACTTTTTTTACACTCTATCACACCCTCCCACAATTCCTGCTTCAGGAGTAGGACTACTCCTTCCTTAGCTCTTGTCCTCTCACCAACCCCTGACTTCACTCCCAAGACGTTTCCAAACCATTCTTCCTCTTTTCCCTAGAGCTTCGTTTCACTCAGAGCCAGAACATCCAGGTTTCTTTCCTCAAACACTACCTATCTCTCCTTTCTTCTCATCTTATATATATATATATATACATATTTAGAGAGAAAGAGAGTTAAGCTCCATTTTATGCAGTTATTCAGAAAGATGAGTTATTTAAAATCTCAAGATGAAATGACACAAATGTTCAATTCATAAAGGAATTGTATGGTGGTAAAATGCTAAGAAATAGTAAATATAAACATAATTAATACTGTAGAGTTAGGTGGATGTAAATCACAGAATTGCAACCAAATATTATTTTCATTAAAACAATCAGATATCAATAATATTTAGTGAATAAGAACAGTATAGTCACTGCAAATAATTTATGACTCATCACAATAAAATTAAGTCAGTGTTAGCAAATGGAGTAAAAAAAAAATTAAGATAATATATATCTAATATCCTAGGGGTAGGGGAGAAAGAATTCTACCTCTGTTTTCCCTGCATGTCATAGATGATGACTAAAAAGGGCAGGGGCAGGGACTGGAAATACCTTTCTTGTTTTTCATTTTATAGAAGAAGGAGCCAAGCATGGAGTAGTCATTTTCCTTGAAGGCTCAGGCTGGGTTGTCTAAATGTGTGCAGCTGTCATCAAGATGAGAATTGAGGAGAGATATATAGGTAGTATGATTGAGGAAAGAAACCTGGATGTTCTGGCTCTGAGTGAAGCAAAGCTCAAGAGTAAAGGGGAAGATTGGTTTGGAAATGTCTTAAGACTAAAGTCAAAGGTTGGTGAGAGGACGAGATAAGGAAGGAATAGCAGTACTTGTAAAGCAGGGGTTGTGGGGGTTTGTGTTACAATGTAAGGTAGTAATTTCTAGATTGTCATGGGTAAAAATGAAAGAAAATGGTGAGAGATGGTTAATTACTAATGCATATGCACCTAGCCATGAGAAGAAAGATCATGAGAAGCAAGTGTTTTGGGAGTAGCTGAGTAAGTGTGTCAGCAGTTTTGATATGAGAGTTGGTATTAGTGATGGGTGATTTAAATGCAAAAGTGAGTAATGTGGCAGTTGAGGGTATAATTGGAGACTTGGGGTATTTAGTGTTATGAATGGAAATGGTGAACAGCTTGTGGAGTTATGTGCTGGAAAAGAACTGGTAATTGGGAATTCCTGGTTTAAAAAGAGGGAAATATACACATACACATATAAGTAAGAGAGATTGTCAATAGGCATTTATATATTACATATTAAAAGAGAGACTTTTGGATGTAAATGTGCTGAGAGGGGTAGATGGTAGGATGCCTGATCACTGTCTTTTTAGAGAAGAGACAATGTCAAAGAGAAGAGTGGTGAGAGTAAATGAGCCTAGAAAAGAGACATGTGAAGAAATACCAGGAGATATTGAGTATCAAATGGCAAAAGTTGATCATGAATGAAGCAAGGGGAGTGGGTGAGGAGTGGGATGCAACAGGTGGGAAGTGGGCAGATTAGAAAGGGTAGTGAGTGGTGGCATGAAGAAATAAAGTTGCTAGTGAAGTAGAAAAGAGAGGCATTTGGGTGCTACAGGGAAGGTGTGCAAATGACTGGTGGATGTACAAAAGAAAGCGGCAGGAGATCAAGTGGAAGGTGCAGGGGTTGAAAAAGAAGACAAATGAGAGTTGGGGTGAGCGAGTATTAGTAAACTTTTGGGAGAATAAGATGCTTTGGAAGGAGGTACATAATGTACAAAATACAGGAAAACATTTAGGAACATCGGTAAAGAGGGGAAAAGGGGAAATTATAACTGGTAATAATGAGGTGAGGAGGAGATGGAGTAAGTATTTTGAAGGACTGCTGAATGTCATTGATGATAGAGTGACAAATGTAGGGTGTTAGGGTTGGGGAGGTATGCAAAGTGGGAGAGTCATGGAAGGTGGTTAGGTGAAGAAAGAAGTGATGAAAGTCATACATAAGATGAAATGTGGCAAAGCAGCTGGAGATGGAAGGATGGACTGGAAAAGATTTTGAGTAATCAGAGCCAGAGCATGCAGGAGGGTGAAAGGCATGCAAATTATTGAGTGAATAGGAGCAATGTGGTATACAGGGGTTGATGTGCTGTCAGTGAACTGAACCACGACATTTTGAAGTGACCTGATTAAACCATGAAAAGGTCTGTGAGGCCTGGTCGTGCATAGGAAGCTGTGGTTTAGGTGCATGGTGACGATGTGGTGAAAGGATAGATAGGTAATGGGAAAGTGGTGAGCAAGTGGGTTGGTGGTAGTGGGTGAATGCTGCACACGGCAGCTAAAGAATGGATGATACCAAATTTTGCCTTTCTTTTTCTGTTCCTGGCACTCCCTTGGTAATGTGGGAAAATGGCGATCAAGAACGAACAAAAAATATATATTTTATATTTAGATATGTTGAATAAGAATATTGAAAAGATAGAAAGCTAAGAACAACATATTTTCTGTATTTCAAGAGACAAGAATATCAATTTAAACAGCATACAATATGAGACAGAGTGAACTTATTTGGCACCAAAACCCACTAGGTGGGTATCACATCCTATACTTAAACAACAAAGAAAATTAAATCAGGCTGCACCTCCTATAAATTAACTAAGAAGCAGAAGAAAACTTAAACATTCAACTAAAAGTGGGTGAAGTTAAACAAAAAATGATTTAGGGCCATGTCCCACTAAGTACGTGTGTTCATCTTTGGGTTATCATTAATCAAAAGAATTTATCAAATTCATGAACAAGAAATGGGCATTTATCTTGCACATCCTAATACACAGTTCCTAATCTTCTGATGTAATCTTAATTGTACTTAATTCTTGTAATGTTAGTCAACTTCCCTCATGTGCCTAAACTATTTAAGGTCTCAAGAAGACAGTCAAGCAAAAATATTTATATTAGCTAGGGAAGGTAATCTTTCAGGTATATCTTATCATAAAAGCATCCAATAAAATCATATACTTTTATATCTTATCTTAATGTTATCTTACTTTTGGCAATGCAATCAATATATTACAATATCATGAATGCAGGACTACCACTTTGAGGCCAGACCAATGGGCATTTTGCAAAATCCTTTGTCTTTGGAGTCGCACTGTTTAACACAAAATGTGTTAAGATGCTTTTTTTCTTACCATCTGTACATTTGTCCAACCTACAGACTTGAGCACATATGATGATTGGTCGCACTTAATATAATCAAGTAACCCTACTTATAGATCAATATACCATAGCTGTCTTGTACTGTATTATCCCTTGGAAGACATCATATCACAACTCAGCACTTTGGCCACTACCTTAAGTAAATCAAACAAGGATATAGCTGATGTTAACTTTGTGACATGAATATTGTTGTTTTGGTTTCTGTATTTTGAACAGGTAACAGTAAGTGTATTGCTTTATAACTATAATCAATAGTCCATATATTCCCGATAATAAGAACTGACTCAGGTAATTCTCTGAACATTAAATACAGATGTTACTGCAGTCCTTCGTACAGGACAGTGTAGTGCTTAATATATGACCCCCACTTGCCTCCAATTCTGTGTTTGGAGGTCCCACTTCACTAAAGTAGGACATGATGTAAACTTTATGATTAAAAGATATACTGCATGAGGTAGGCATGAAAAATAAAAAAATATACAAAGTTTTGTGTGACTTTGGATAGTATTTAATTCCTGTAAATCTCTTTATATCTGTAAGAATGCTTATACAGTACTTCAACAAGGGCTGTGAAATAGTTAATTCAAGTCAGTTCTGTGGTAATGTTCTGATCTTTTATTTATGAGATATTGGTTGTGTTTCGAATCCCATATTTAACAAGTTTACTATGTATGTGAAAACAAGTCACATTACCACATAAAAGCTAACCATTCCTGCCTCAAGGCCCCTACTTTCTGTGGAAAAAAAAAAAAAAAGTATAGAGAGTATTAGCTTTTAGTTTGTATTCAAGATGAAGGAATGAATGGTACAAATAAATAATATTATCTTGTACTGTGATATGTTCATTTATATTTAGAGGTTTATATATGTTCATTTATATTCAGAAATAAAATATAATTTTCTTACATCAAGTAATTTTATTGTATATATGTCTCCATTTTAGAACACAGCATACAGCACATAATAGAAAAAAATGTGGTCTGTAGTACCTATGTCCCATATCAGTAATTTTCTGAATCATCTCTATATATATAGACAAACTTAATTGAAATGCTTGAGCATAAGACAAGGTACTAACTGGTACCGTTTTTGTTAAGCTATAAACAGTATCCTATCCTCAGAGAACTCTGTGAGCATCTGAGAGGGCATTTGCTCAGAGGGAGTTAAAACTATTTCCCCCAAAAAACAGAAGGGGTGTATCCATACAGATTCAATTCCCTTAAACCATTATAAATCATGAGGGCAGCAGAAGTTTGTTCACAAGGCCTAGTTACTACACAGCATGCTTCTAAGAGATATGACAAGTGTGGCACAGAGGTGAGGTAATGCCATACCACAATCCAACCCCACTAATGTCCACATTTTTGGTAGTTGCAATGGCATGGACAACTGTATGCTCTAATAACAACCATGTTGGATTTGCTATGCAGATTTGTGCTTGTATGAAGAAAGAAGGAAATGCATAAGGTCTGAGGTAAAATTAGATGTCTTGAGATGCTTTGATGCTGGTTAACATGGATCTAATAAAGCCATAGTTCTTGGATTGCTTGCTACATCTGACAACAATTCGTGCGAATGCTACATGACACAGTATGCTCTTCATGTAACATCCGTGGTATGAAGATCAACTGTACCACAGGTGAAGTTGTGGAGAACATGGAGCAAATATTGAATGTTTGAATCGAAGATCAAAACCAGTTGTATACCTCAATAAGTACAATTTTTATTCATTAGAAAGAAAAAAGTTTGTACGATATTTGGAAGAACAGATGTGGTAAGAATTCAGAACCTGACATTACTGTGGCTAGTTATAACTAGTTTGAATGCTTTAAAAAGCATAGTGGCTTCCTTAATGCTAAAACTTCCCAGTGAAGCTGCAAGTTCAGATAGGAAAGTTGTAAGTGACCATCCAGCCTTATTGAAATCTATTGCTCAAGAAGGTGGCTAAACTCCTCAAAAGCTGTTTAATGTGGATGAGACAGGGCTATACTAGAGGTGGGTGACAGAACTGAAGAACATGTGGAGAGAGGCCGCTACATGGAAGGGCAGAAATGGGTATGGTTGAAGTCATGTTAGTCCCAACAATGTTGTATGGATCCAAGGCATGAGAATGTGCATGAGGAGGATGCGCTGGAAATTAAATATGTGAGGACAATGTATGTAGAGTTGCTTTGATCAAGTTAGTAATAAATGGGTAAGTGTGATGTATTAAAAAAGAGTGTGGTTGAGAGAGTTGAAGAGGGTGTGCCAAAATGGTTTGGAAATGGAGAGAATGAGTGAGGAGAGGTTGATAAGATATTTGTGTCAGAAGGGGAGGGGAACCAAACTGGAGGTGGAAGGATGGTGTAAAATAGACTTTGAGTGATTGGGACTGAACATACAGGAGGGTGCAAGACGTGCATGGGATAGAATGAATTGGAACAAATTGGAATACAGGGGTCGATGTGCTATCACTGGACTGAACCAAGGCATGTGAAGCATCTGGTGGAAACCATGTAAAGGTCTCTTGAGGCCTGGTTGTGGATAGGGAGCTGTGGTTTTGATGCATTACAAATGACAGCTAGAGAATGAATGCGAGCAGATGTCGCCTTTCTTTGTCTGTTCCTGGTGCTGTCTCTTTGTGGCCTTTCTTTGTCTGTTCCTGGTGCTATCTCTTTAAGGTGGGAAACAGCAATCCAATATAAAAGAAAAAGAATATAGTTTACCCCAGACGTTTCACATGCCCTGGTTCAGTCCATTCACGGCATGTCGACCCCAGTATACCACATCATTCCATTTCACTCTATTCCGTGCAAACCTTTCACTCTCCTGTATGTTCAGGCCCCGACTGCTCAAAATCCCTTTCACTTCATCCTTCCACCTCCAATTTGGTCTCCTGCTTCTCCTTGTTCCCTCCACCTCTGAAACATATATCTTCTTTGTCAACCTTTCCTCACTCATTCGTTCATATGTCCAAACCATTTCAAGATACCCTCCTTTGCTCTCTCAACCACACATTTTTTTTTTTTTTTTACTACACATCTCTCTTACCCCTACATTACTTAATCAAACCATCTCACACCACATATTGTCCTTAAGTATTTAATTTCCAACGCATCTACCCTCCTCCGTACAACTCTATCTATAGCCCATGCCTCGCAAACATGTAATATTGTTGGAACTACTATTCCTTCAAACATACCCATTTTTGCTCTCTGAGATAACATTCACTCTTTCTACACATTCTTCATCACTCCCAGAACCTTCACCCTCTTCCTCATGTATTCCCTGCATGTCGTGGAAGGCGACTAAAAGGGGTGGGAGCGGGGTACTGGAAATCCTTCCCTCCAGTGTTACTTTTCCAAAAGAAGGAAGAGAGAAGGCTGCCAAGTGAGGATTTTTCCTCAAAGGCTCAATCATCTGTTCCTTACGCTATCTCGCTATCATGGGAAATGGCGAATACGTATGAAAAAAATATATATGTAGGGGTAAGAAAAAGGAGAGAGTGTTACGACTAGTTACTTGATAACTGATGATGATCAAGTAAGATTACCATGGGGCCCATAAGTCATGGTTTAAGTAAACCCCTTAATGAGAACATTAATGACCCAACTAGGCAAGTGGACTGCTAAGCGTACTGTGACCACTCACTTTCCTATAGGCTAAGGAAAGGCCATGAATATTCTTACATTTAATATCTAAACCTATTAACATTTGTTGAAATAATGTGGCATGCATCATAACACACCTGCTAATAATAACTAAAACATTC
Organism: Panulirus argus; assembly: GCA_038088735.1. NCBI lineage: Eukaryota > Metazoa > Arthropoda > Malacostraca > Decapoda > Palinuridae > Panulirus > Panulirus argus. The sequence goes on from JAYMFT010364189.1 coordinate 9,833, forward strand.
CAATCTACAAGTGTAAGGGAAATTTAGTTAATGAACCTAAACACTTCAAAACAAGCAATACACTGCAATTCCTGCTGCACAGCATAATACTGAATAGCAGCTCTGTTTAATCTCCAGTGGTAAAGGTTCACTGAAAACAGCATCAACACATGTCCTTCCTGTCCATTCGGTCTGTATGTGCACGGGGACCCAGGCGGATGCCAGTCCTTGCAAAGCGACGGCCACATTCCCCTGGGCAATCTCCCTGTACATGCACTATCCACGTGCAGTGCGGCACGCCCGACATACGTCCTTCATACAGCGCACTGTTATCGTACACACGCACTGCTAAGATTTTCTTGAGGCCCCTACTGTTGACACTCAGCCCCTACTGTTGTTTGACCCGCACTCTTGTTCGATCTTTACTGGTGCCCTGTTGGAATTGAAGTTATCAGTGTTTCTTGTACATACGTTATTGGCTCGTTACCCTTACGAGGAGATGAGCCTTGCACACTTTATAAAGACAATCCTGTGTAACAGTGCGAGGTATGGCTTAGTGGGATAATTGGAAAATGTTAGTGTTATGCCCCCCGGGCTAGGCAAACTTGTCTCCAAAAGGGTTGGATACTCACCGACCCTCATCTTTGTAATGTGTAATATAGGAAGCCATTTGTTGTAATACCAAGGCAATTATATCAATTTCCTTGGTTAATTGCTCTACTAATTCACTTTTTCACCTTTCCACACTTGATACATTTTTAATGTCACATTAACTGTTAATTCAGAGTTTCTTACAATCTAAAGATTCATTCACTACTAACTAAACAATCTTACAAGAATATCCTTAATCAGTAATCTCTCCATGTGTGAGCAAGGCGTGGTGGTTGATAACCCTAGCGAGAGACATCACTGGGGTCGGTCTAATATTTACACAATGCACACACACAAGCTTCTTATCTCCCAGCCTGTTCCGTCCTCTTACATATATATATATGTAAGGTGTGCCCGGAATAGAGTGAAATGGAACAACGTGGTTTACCAGGGTCGACGTGCTGTCAATGGTCTGAACCTGGCCATGTGAAGCGTCTGGGGTAAACCAGGGAAATTACAGATAACAGACGTTTTACTGTATTGTACTTGTTTTGGATAAGTCTCTTTTGTAATTCTTTTACTGTTTAACAATTTCCATGAAAAACCATATACACCTCCAACACTGTCTCAGCAAGAGCTGCTTATAAGAGTATTTCCGATGGTCAGTTGTTTCATATTTGAAAACAACATTTTGAGAGGGCTTAAAGTATTTAGGATGCAAGCTCTGGGTCAAATGAAAGCATATGATGTTCTTTATACTTGTTCGCTCTTTTGCAGTATTAGTATGATAAGAAGTCTTTGCTGTGACCAGGCATATATCCACAAATGATGCCAGATAACAAAATTTTTGGCCATACACTGTATGTATTCTAATGCAATGTTTGAAGCATTCTGGGTCACAAATTATGCGGGGGGGGGGGGAGAGAGAGAGAGAGAGAGAGAGAGAGAGAGAGAGAGAGAGAGAGAGAATACTAACATTCTCTAATAGAAGTCTGATGGTTTGTTATATATGACCTCTTTTTCCTAAAACCATGCTGTCTCTCACTTAGGTAATTTCTCCCCCTCATAAAGTCATCCACTTGCTTTCTAATAATCCTTTTCAGAACCTTATACACCGCACTCATTTGTGAAACCAGTCTGTAGCAAAGTGCCTGTTCATGGTCTCTTTTTTTACATACAGGTATAATGTTTAACATTTTCTGCTCCTCTGGCACTTTGCCTCTCTCCAGTGACATCTTGGACAGTAATTCATGTGGTTTATCCGGCACATTTGCACACATCTTCAGTGCATATAGTGAAATTTCATCAATGAGCCTTGTGTGAATCAAGTCCTAGTATTCTGTTAACATATTTTCTAGATATCTCAATGACTCTAAACCTTATCTCCTTTTCATCTCCCTGGCAATGGGGCCACAGTGTTTTCCAGTTTTAAATAAGATCTTGTAGATCCTTTACTTTTTTATTATATCTTTTAGATATTATATCTTTTAGTAAGCCATTCTTCCCTCTTTCTTATTGTTCCCTTTGTATTTGACGCTTGAGGTACCCATGTCTCTACTCCTTCATTAAAAATTTCACAAACTTCTTATCACAATGTCCTATATCCGAGCAACTGAACTCCATTCCAAATTTATGTCATCAGTGAAATTACTGAAGTTTGACAATATTTCTATGAATGTATCCTCTTTATGTCTTGTCCCATCTCTGCTCTTTTAATGTCCTCATTTGCCATATATATAAATATTTCAAGAATAACAGATTACACTGGTCCTAGTGTGGGTACAAAACTAGTGATGTAGGTATTAAAAAAAAAAAAAAAAAAAAAAAAAAAAAAAAAAAAAAAAAAAAAGTGGACCAGAAGAAAAGTCTTTATATCTCCAGCATGGTTTTGCTGATAGAAAATAAACACACTTAACAAAAGAGGTTCAAAAGGCATACTTGGTGCAGAGTTCAAATAATGCAACATCTCCCTTTTAAGAGAAAAACAAAATGATAAAACAAAATTAATTTAAGTAAACTTTTCAACAAAATCATACTGAACCTAAGCTGCCAAATGATTGTGATCATTCATATATACAGTGGGCATATTTTCTAGATATCAGATTTTACAAACTTAGTCTTTTAGGTGCCATGACCATGCTACCTGATATGGTAATATTTTTCTCTTGGCTTGGACTTACTACATCAGTTTCTGGATTATCAATGTTGCTTACTGGTCATGTTTCAGAGCTATAATCTTGTGTATGAGGCATCAGTGTCAAATCCAGAAGGTCATGAGGATCATTTCTTAATGGTGTTGTGGTTCTCAAGAATCAGCAGTTCTTTCTTTACACACTGACCTTATAAGTTTGGCTCTTCAGTCTCCTGCTGACAGCAGTCTTTGCCCACATCTTTGTATTGCTGATTGGTTGTACCCTTACTGTATTGCCTACCAATAAGGGCTTCACATTTCTGTGGTTCAGGAGTCACTCTACAACAGCAGCATGTGTATCTTCCATTCATTCTCTCTCCTTATCATATCTGTCTAGATTCAAATGTCCCCTTGTGGTGGGTATGATCTTTGTGTGCCTTCCCATGAGCTGCTACACCAGGCTTGTCTTCAAGCCTTCTTAAGGTATGGTGATGATGTTCAGGAGCCCAGGATGAAGGTCCTCATGAGCATCACGATATTTCTTCATCACCAACTTTGTTTATTGGACTCCTGTAGTGTAGCGGTTTGCATTCTTGACTGTGATGCATTCAAGGGCTGCCAGGTTCGACAGCATGGGTTCAAATCCTGGTTACAGCAATTGGTCCACAGCCAACCCAGCTGTTCATCCACCATTAGGGGTTGGTCGTTAAAATGGGTACTTAGCTCAGGCTAGGGTATATATATAGATATATACAGCGTTTACGGGATGGCCTTGATTAGGGGCCTTTGCTGCCTGTGCCGTCTCAGCTAAAAAACAGGAAATTCTTGGCTGCAACTTCAGCTATGCCATTTGCTTGGGGGTGGCCAGGGATAGAAGAAAAAATTCCAAACCTTTGTGTAGGACTTGAAAAAGTGTTAGGAAACTGGGCACTATTGTCACTGATTACAAAATCTGGTATTCCATGCTGAGCAAAGTGATGTTTAAATTTTGTGATGATAGCTTCTGAGGTCATTTCTTGCATGAAGTCCACTTCTAGGAATTGGCTGCAGTAGTTCCACTTTCCTCAAGTAATGTCACCCTCTGATGACAAAGATATCAATCCCTACCTTCTCCCAAGGTCATATCTGTACTTCAAGTTGATAAAGAGATTCTGCAGATTATCTAAGCAGGTATGATCTATAAATCCCACATGATTCAATGAATTCATGAATCACAGCTAATTTGCCCTACTAAGACATGAATTTACACAAAAGTGTCTTGCGAGTATCTTTCTTTCACTTCATCATAGCACGCTGAGGACAGTATAACCATTGCTCTCCTCTAAAAATTATGTCATCTTGATCCTGTACTTAAAATATGAGGTTAAGCAGGTGGGAGGTGGGCCTTTTCTGCTGGCCACTCACACACAATGGTTTCTTTCAGCTGCCTGAGAGTCAACTCCATCTTAGTTGCATTTTTGATTTTGTGAAGATGCCATATTTTATGAGGAAAGTAAGACAAGTTGTTGTTCATACTGCAGTTCCTATACTGGCTCATCTGCTCAAATCTAGCTTACAGTGATAGTCTTACATAAGAACAAGCACAGCCTATTGTTGAATATTTGTTCTTGACAGAGGTTTAATTATAGTCGATACTGGTGGTTAGTGGTTGTGAAAATTTTTCTAATCTATACAAAATAGCCAGCATTTCTTTCTCAGTTTTAGCATAACTTTTCTCAGCTGGAGACAGTCACTGGCTAGCAAAGGCAACTGATTTACCATTTTGTATGAGAATGGATCACAGTCCATAGTCACTGGCATCATTTTCTAAACAAAGTTCATCAGAGGAATCATAAAAGGTTAATATGGGGGAACTGCCTATCATGTCCTTGATATATCTAAAAGCCTGTTTTTGGCTGTCTGATCAAGTTCAAGAAACATCTTTCTTTACAATAACATGGAAAAGGTGAAGTACATCAGATGCACTGAGTTGAAACTGTGCTAAGTAATCAACCAAAACCTAAAAATCATCCAATTTCTTCCGCATTGGTTAGTTCAGGAAAGGCTCTGATAGCTTTTGCTTTCTCAAAATCAAACCGTAAGCCATAACACAAACAGTTCTGAGGACTAGTTTGTCCATATTTAACTTTATCTTCACTGCCCTACATCACTTTAAGAACTGATCTAGATTAATGTTCCTCTCTGGTACACCATACCTGAGACCCCTGAGATTTTCACAGAGTCAAGTTTGAAAGATTTCTGATGAAACACAATCCAAAGGGAATCCTTAAACAACCCTACCTCCTGAAACAGGTATGAAAAGTGGTAAGCATACTAAAAGGCTTGTCAAGTAGGACATGTCAGTATTCTAATGCAGTCACCTTTAGAGAAGATACAGGACTGACTTACCTTATGTAGGATGTCTTCAAGCACTGGAAAGGTCCTTAGAGACCTCTTATAATGGACTAGATATGTTCTTAAGGAATATCCATCGAAAAAAAAAAAAAAAAAAAAATCCACTGAAAGGAGTCATTATCACATGGTGCCTATGGGGATATGCTCCTGACAATGTCAAATGTTGCACTAAAAACTGATAAAGAATGACCTTCAATAAAAGTAGTAGCTCAGCAGATGTTATTTTGGTGATTTATGGATAAAATGAAAACACTACTGATATTAATACCATATGAAACTTAAGTCTAATCAATAATCACAGGCTTGTTGGAGCTTGCACTTTTGTTAATCATTGCTGCCATGCTCCAACTCTCTCTTCCCTTGGTCTATCACACTCTATGGATACTCTACTGAATTCCACCCTGTTTTTGAGTTTCTTAGCCTTTCTTAGTAACTTCTGTTAAGATGATTCCAAATCAAATGTAACCATAATAGCTATCATCCCTCCATGTCTTGATGTGTGTGTAATTATCTTTTTGTATTGCATGGGGAGGGAATTTTACACTGATAGCGCCCCACTTCTTGAACATTCCCACTACCATACAACTTCTTAAATTTATGCATGTTTTTTGCTTTAACCATGTCCTCAGTCACTTTATACCATTTATCTATCACTCATACTATAAAAGCACCTCTTTACATCAATTTCAACATGTATCATGCATAATTTCATTTTATGTCCTCTGGATGCTATATCCACATATCTCTCAAAGAAATATTCACTGTCTATATCATTGATCTGCTTTAAAAACTTAAAGGATGTGATCAGGTCATCCCTCATTCTTCTCTCTTCCAAGGTGGGAAAATTTAAAGCCTTTAGCCTTTTCCTGTAACTCAGCTCCCTTAATTCGGGTACCTTCTTTGTTGCCCTCCTATGGACCTTCTCTATTAGCTCTTTGTGCTTAACTGTGGTGACCAAACTTCAGAAGCATATTTTAGTTTTGAACTCATTTAGGATATGAACAGCTTGTTAAATATTTTCTCATCCATATACTTGAAAGTTGTTCTAATGTTTGCCAACATACAGCCTGTCTCCTTAACTATTCTCCAGTGAGACTGGCAATAAGTATGGAATGATGGTGCCTCCCAATTCCTTCTCACACACACAATCCTGCAGTTTATTTTATGCCAGATAATAATCATGCTGAGACCTTCTTTCAATCTGTACCATCCTCAATACTTTACATTTCTCACATTGAATTTCATTAGTCATGAATCAGACCAACTTTTGAGTCTGTTTAGACCCCCCCTTTTTTTTTTGTGTGTGTGTGTGTGTGTGATTACCTATTTGTAATGTACAGGGAGGGAGCTTTACAATCATGAGGTCCCATCTCTTGAACATTCTCTACCATAAAATTTTGTGAATTAATGTATTCTGTCTGTATTTACCATGTCCTCAGTCATTTCATTGATCCACCACTCAGATATCATAATGGTACTTCATTACATCTTTTTTAACAAGGTACTGGCTTTATCGTATGATATGTCCTCCTGTTTCTTTATCCCTGTATCTCTCAAAAACCTGTTCATTGTGTATGTCATCAATCTATTTCAAAAACTTAAAAGGTTTTTCACTTCAGAAGCTCCTCTTCAAATTCCTTATAAGCACAAAATATCAAGGGTAGTTTCAGTAAGTTTCAGGCCATCAACCAAGTTCAACTGCACCTTCACCTATGTCACTGAAGTGATCAATACACCAATAACAATGAAAAAAAGACATCAAAAATCCCAAACTAACCTCTTTTCAGGTATCTTAAACTCAACTCTCAGTTTTTCTGCCTCCTTAATCTGTCCATCAGTTAAAAGCTGGTGCACTGTGTCATGGAGTGATTTATTTGCATAAGTCTTCTGCTGGCTATCTTCAAGCTTTATCTGTAAAGAATCAGCAAACCAGTGAATTATAGCTATCCATGTGTATCTTGCATGTTATATCTTGATACTTACAGGAACATTAAATCATGAATCCTATACCATTACTAGCAACAAGCAGATCCATAACAATCTTAAACATCATTATTCCAATTTCATAATATTCAAAATTTCATATATTTCATACAAATCTACTAAGATAATATATAGCAAAACCTCCTCATCAACTGAAGTGGGATTCCTCAACATTTTCTATCTTAATTTCAAGGAAAGAAGACTTTCATTATGTTATATTCCAGTTTTGAAAAAAAAAGTTTTTTCTCGTAAAAAATACCCTGAACTATTACCTGTGGTTTTTGTCAGTTTTCTTCAAATAATAAATTTGCTTAAAATCACAGTATAGGTAATGTTTATCATGATGAAAAGGATTCTGATGTGAAAATTGTGTTTTGAGATCATTTGATTCTGTAATTAAGCTTTCAATAACTGTATATTAAATATATACCATTATCATTACCTTCATAATTATACGCTATATATCAAACTAAAGTGGCGTTTTTTGACATTCTATATCTTTACTTCAAGGAAGGAAGACTTTCATTATGTTATATTCAAGTACTGTATTGATAAAAAAGTTTTTCCTTGTAAAAAATACCCTGAAGTATTACCTGCAGTTTTAGTCAGTATTCTTCAAAAAAATAGATTGTTTTAAAATCACAGTATGGGTAAGATATTTCAAGCTGAAAAGGATTCTGAAATGAAAATTGTGTTTTTGGATCATCAGATTCTGTAATCAAGCTTTTAATAATTGCATATCAAATATATTCCATTATTATTACCTTCATAATTATAAGCTATATGTCGACACAAAGTGGCATTTTTCGACATTTTCTATCTTTATTTCAAGAAAAGACTTTCATTATGTTATATTCCAGCATTGAAACAAAAATTTTTTTCTCATAAAAAATACCCTGCAATATTTATCAGTTTTCTTCAAAAAATAGACTTGCTTTAAGATCACAGAATAGGTAGTATTTTTCAAGCTAAAAAAGATTCTGATGAGAAAATCGTGTTTTTGGGTCATCAGATTCAGTAATCAAGCTTTTAATAATTGTATATTAAACATATTCCATAATTATTACCTTCATAATTATGCGCTATATGTTAACCCAAAGTGACGTTTTTCAACATTTTCTATCTTTATTTCAAGGAAAGAAGACTTTCATTATGTCATATTCCAGTTTTGAAAGAAAAACTTTTTTCTCGTAAAAAATACGCTGAAGTATTACCTGCACTTTTTGTCAGTTTTCTTCAAAAAATTTATTTGCTTTAAAATCACAGTATAGGTAATGTTTTTCATGCTGAAAAGGATTCTGATGTGAAAATCATGTTTTTGGATCATCAGATTCTGTAATTAAGATTTCAATAATTGTATATTAAATATACTCCATTACTATTACCTTCATAATTATGCACTATGTCATCCCAAAGTGGCATTTCTCAACATTTTCTATCTTTACTTCAAGAAAAGAAGAGTTTCATTATGTTATATTCTAGTTTTGAAACAAAAAAATTTTTCTTGAAAAAAATGCCCTGAACTATTAACTGCGGTTATTGTCAGTTTCCTTCAAAAAAAATAGATTTGCTAAAAAATCACAGTATAGGCAATGTTATTCGTGCTGAAAAGGATTCTGATGTGAAAATTGTGTTTTTGGATCATCAGATTCTGCCCGTTATTATTACCTTCATAATTATACGCTATATATGAACCCAAAGTGGCTTTTTCGACATAATCTATCTCAGTTTCAAGGAAAGAAGACTTTCATTATGTTATAATCCAGTTTTGAAACAAAGTTTTTTCTTGAAAAAAGTACCCTGAAGTATTACCCGAGATTTTTGTTAGTTTTCTTCAAAAAATAGATCTGCTTTAAAATCACAGTGTAAGTAACGTTTTTCATGCTGAAAAGGATTCTGATGTGAAAATTGTTTTTTTTGGATCATCAGATTCTGCAATTAAGCTTTTAATAATTACATATCAAATATATTCCATTATTATTGCCTTCATAATTATATGCTATATGGCTTATTTCGACATTTTCTATCTTTTTTTCAAGGAAAGATGACTTTCATTATGTTATATTCCAATTTTGAAACAGTAAGTTTTTTCTTGTACAAAATACCCTGAACTATTACCTGTGGTTTTTGTCAGTTTTCTTCAAATAATAGATTTGCTTAAGATCATAGTATAGGTAATGTTTTTCATGGTGAAAAGGATTCTGATGTGAAAATTGTGTTTTGAGATCATCAGATTCTGTAATTAAGCTTTTAATAATTGTATATTAAATATATACCATTACTATTACCTTCATAATTATATACTATATATCAAACAAAGTGGTATTTTTCACCATTCTATATCTTTATTGCAAAGGAAAGAAGACTTTCATTATGTTATATTTATGTACTGCATTGAAACAAAAGTTTTTCTTGTAAAAAATACTCTGAAGTTTTACCTGCGTTTTTTATCAGCTTTCTTCAAAAAAATATAATTTCTTTATAATCACAGTATGGGTAATGTTTTTCATGCTGAAAAGGATTCTGATGTGAAAATTGTGTTTTAGGATTGTCAGATTCTGTAATCAAACTTTTAATAATTGTATATGAAATATATTCCATTATCATTACTTTCATAATTATATGCTATATGTCAACCCAAAGTGACGTTTTCCAACATTTTCTATCTTTATTTCAAGGAAAGAAGACTTACATTATGTTATATTCCAATTTTGAAACAAAAATTTTTTTCTCGTTAAAAATACCCTAAAGTTTTACCTAAGTTTTTGTCAGTTTTCTTCAAAAAATGGATTTGCCCCAAAATCACTGTATTGGTAATAGTTTTCATGCTGAAAAGAATTCTGATGTGAAAATCATGTTTTCAGATCATTAAATTCTGTTATCAAGCTTTAAATAATTGTATAATGAAAATATTCCATTATTATTACCTTCATAATCATACGCCATTTGTCAAGCAAAATTGGCGTTTTTTGACATTTTCCATCTTTATTTCAAGAAAAGAAGATTTTTACAATGTTATATTCCAGTATTGATACAAAAAGTTTTTTCTTGTAAAAAATACCCTGAAATTTTTGTCAGTTTTCTTCAAAAAATAGATTTGCTTTAAAATCACAATATAGTGATTTTCATGATGAAAAGGATTCTGATGTGAAAATTGTGTTTTTGAACCATCAGATTCGATAATCAAGCTTTTAATAACTGTATATTAAATATATTACATCATTATTACCTTCATAATTATACGCTATATGTCAACCCAAAGTGACGTTTCTCAACATTTTCTATCTTTATTTCAAGGAAAGTAGACTTTTACAATGTCATATTCCAGTTTTTTTTTGTAAAAAATACCCTGGACTATTACCTGCAGTTTGTATCAGTTTCTTCAAAAAAATGGATTTGCTTAAAATCACAGTATAAGTAATGTTTTTCAAGCTGAAAAGGATTACGATGTGAAAATCATGTTTTTGGATCATCAGATTTTGTAATCAAGCTTTTAATAATTGTATATCAAATATATTCCATTATTAATACCTTCATAATTATACACTATATGTCAACCAAAATGGCATTTTCTGACATTTTCTATCTTGATTTCAGGAAAGAAGACTTTCATTACGTTACATTCCAGTATTAAAACAAAAAGCTTTTTCTCGTAAAAAATACCCTGAAGTATTACCTGCAGTTTTTGTCAGTTTTCTTCAAAAAAAAAAATTTAGTTTAAAATCATAGTATACGTAATGTTTTTCATCCTGAAAAGGATTCTGATGTGAAAATCGTGTTTTTGGTCCATCAGATTCTGAAATGAAGCTTTTATAATTGTATATTAAATATATTACATTATAATTACCTCCATAATTATACACTGTATGTCAATCCAAAGTGACATTTTTCATCATTTTCTATCTTTACTTCAAGGAAAGAAGAATTTCATTATATTCCAGTTTTGAAAAAAAAAAGTTTTTTCTCATAAAAAATATCCTAAACTATTACCTGCAGTTTTTGTTAGTTTTCTTAAAAATATGGATTTGCTTTAAAATCACAGTATAGGTAATGGTTTTCATGCTGAAAAGAATTCTGATGTGAAAATCATGTTTTTGGATCATTTGATCCTGTAATCAAGCTTTAAATAATTGTATAAAAATATTTCATTATTATTACCTTCATAATCATACGCTGTATGTCAACCAGAAGTGCCGTTTTTCGACATATTCAATCTTTATTTCAGGAAAAGAAGATTTTCATTATGTTATATTCCAGTTTTGAAACGAAAAGCTTTTTCTCATAAAAAATACCCAGAAGTATTACCTGCGGTTTTTGTCAATTTTCTTCATAAAGTAGATTTGCTTTAAAATCACAGTATAGGTAATGTTTTTTAAGCTGAAAAGGATTCTGATGTGAAAATCTTGTTTTTGGATCATTAGATTCTGTAATCAAGCTTTTAATAATTGTATATTAAATATTTTCCATTATTATTACCTTCATAATTATATGCTATATGTCAACCCAAAGTGGAATTTTTCAACATTTTCTATCTATATTTCAAGGAAAGAAGACTTTCATTATGTTATATTCTAGTAGTGAAACAAAAAGTTATTTCTCGTAAAAAATACCCAGAAGCATTATTATCTGCAGTTTTTGTCAGTTTTCTTCAAAAAAATAATTTGCTTTAAATCACAGTATAGGTATTGTTTTTTCATGCTGAAAAGAATTTTGATGTGAAAATCATGTTTCTTAGATCATCAGATTCTGTAATCATACTTTTAATAATTGTATATTAGATATATTCCATTATTAATACCTTCATAATTATACACTATATGTCAACCAAAAGTGACGTTTATCAACACTTTCTATCTTTATTTCAAGGAAAGATGACTTACATTATGTTATATTCCAGTTTTGAAACAAAAGTTTTTTCTCGTACAAAATACCCTGAAGTATTACCTGCAGTTTTCGTCAGTTTTCTTCAAGATTAGATTTGCTTCATAATCACAGAATAAGTAATGTTTTTCATGCTGAAAATGATTCTGATGTGAAAATCATGTTTTTGGATTGTCAGATACTGTAATCAAGCTTCTAATAATTGTATATTAAATATATTCCATTATTATTACCTTCATAATTATATGCTATATGTCAACCCTAAGTGACTTTTTCAACATTTTCTATCTTTATTTCAAGGAAAGAAGACTTTCATTATGTCATATTCCAGTTTTGAAACGAAGAGTTTTCTCATAAAAAATACCCTGAACTATTACCTATGGTTTGTGTCAGTTT
>JAYMFT010364200.1:0-22494 GCA_038088735.1 Panulirus argus
ATATATATATATATATATATATATATATATATATGCTTGGGGTGAAATCTAATTGTTATAAGATTAGAACAAGATTTTTCCTCTAGTGGCAAAAATTTGCGTCAGGAGCAGAACCTGTTTCCTAACCTGGTTGGAGATGGTTGCCAAGACGAGGAGAGCGGTGAGTGACGTCATTACGCGGGTGTCAAAGTTCTCTTTGTGGAAGAAGAGGCTGAGGTAACCCACGGTGGCCATGATGAGTGATGGGATGTAGAAGTTTATCACGGCGTACCCAAAGCGACGGGTCAGGGGTACCTGCAACTGCAGTGCATTGCTATCTAAGATAAGAGACTGATTATACTTGTTTAGGTTAAAATTATCTCAAAATCAGGGACCCGGTATCAATTAAAAAACCAAGCCAAACTTCCCTTGTATAGACTATGAGATATTTGACCTGCCTGCCTGACCTTTAAATGTCATTAACACCATCTTAGCATTTTTCAAGAAACAAGCATGTAACTTAAGCTGATAGAAACAGGTCCAGGTCTTGGTATTTGCAGAACGAGTGCGTTAAGTTAGACTGTAAGGACGTGAGAGAGGAATTCAAAATCATCATAAAAATGCTGATGAACTGAGAAAGGTAAGGAGAAAATGGGAGATGATCTTCAATGGCAATTCTTGGATTACCTCCTCAGGAGGTGGTGATGAAGATACCGTGCAAGAATGATATACTGCAGGCTACAGGTTGACTTAAATTGGTTTCAAATCTGTATGGAGACTGTAGAGGAGTTACCATAGTATGTACACAAGAGACACCTAGCGCACCTTCAGAGTACTGCCGCCGGAGTTGCTGGCGAGGGTGATGTGTCCTACAGTGTACTCGAGCAGGATGAGACTCCCCTTGTACTTCACCCAGCTATCCTCCTCGTTCCACCTGTCGGGAAGCACCATAGATGGTGATGGAAGAACGGCAAAGGTGGTGATGAGGTATGCCATGATGACCTAGGTGGCAAAGTGAAACCCAAGAGAAAAAAAAGCCGTTACATGAGACCCCATGCAAACTACCACCAAAGAGCAACTTCAAGACAATTGTGCAGAGGTGTAGAATCTGCTTACTAAGCAACATAGTAAAAGGTGATGCAAAACTCCGTCTGCAGTTAATCAGCTCTCCATCCTTTTCAGTACCAGCCAGTCAACTCAGAATACATTCAGAACCAAGGAATCGATTCATCATACATTTTTTAACCAAAACAATCAGCTCACCATTTGTTCCAGAACCAAAACATTCAGTTCGACATACGTTCCAGAACCAAAACGATTAGCCCATCAAACTTTCCAGGACCAAAACAATCTGCTCACCATACGTTCCAGAAGGAAAGCAATAGGCTCACCATACTTTCCAGAACCAACCAATCAATTCAACATAGTTTCAAGAACTAACGGATCTGTTTGCCACACGTTCCAAAACCAAAACAATCAGCTCACCATACTTTCCAGAACCTACAAATCATCTTAACGTACATTCAGTAACGAATGAAGCGGTTTGTCATACGGTCAACAATGAAAACAATCAGCTTATACATTCCTGAAGGGAGGCAATTAGCTCACAAAATATTTCACACCAAAATCAGTCAGCTCACCTTACGCTCCAGAATCAACCGATCAGCACGTACCCGAGGTTATCGCGAGCAGCAGAGGGGAGCTGCAGGAGCAGGTAACACTCCTGGCGGTCGAAAGGATAGCGAGTTAGATCGAAGTCGCAGGTGAAGGAGGAGAGGTACTTGCGGTAGCTGACCAGCGGGTTCCCCCAACCAGGATACAGCAACACTAGGAAAGAGAGAGTACACTCATGCTACAGCCATTCCTTGGCTTGTCGCTCAAGTGCTATGCGAGACTGTTCATCTCTGATTGGGTTTCGAATCATCAAAGAGGTGGTCCATATCTTAGTAGGCTAAATTACTGACAAAAGATTCAGCAGTGTGTGTACTGAGTGATCTACTGTAGGTGTTGTGAGCACTATTATATCTACTGGAAGTGTAATGAGTACATTATGACCCACTGGGGGTGGTGTGAACACTCTGTTATCCACTTGTGGTGTTGTGAGTACTGTGTAGTCCACTGGTGGTGTTTTGAGCACTGTTTGATCTACTTGTTGTGAGTACTGAGTGATCGACGGGTAGTGCTCTGAATACTTTGTGATCCACTTGCAGTACTGTGAGTACTGTGTGATCCACTGGTGTTGTTGTCGGTACTGTATGATCCACGTGTGGTATTGTGAACACTGTATGATGCACTAATGGTGTTTTAAGTACTGTATTCCTGCATTATCCACATGCATTGTGAGCACTGTGTGATCCACTTGTGGTGTTGAGAATTATGTGTGATCCATTGATGGTGCTGTAATCACTGTGTGATCCACTTGTGATGTTCTGAGTACCGTGTGGTCGACTAGTGGTGTTATGAGCACTGCGTAGTCCACTGATGGTGTTGTGAGTACTGTGTGATCCACTAGTGGTGTTGAGTATTGTGTGATCCACTAGTGGTGTTGTAAGCATTGCGATCCACTGTGGTGTTGTAAGCCCTGTCTGATCCACTTTTGATGTTGTGAGTACTGTGTGATCCACTGGTAATGTTGTAAGCAGTGTTATTTACTGGTGGAGTTGTGGGTACATTGTGATCCACTTGTGGTATTGTAAACACTGTGAGATCCACTTGTGTTTTGAGTACTGTGTGATCCACTGGTGGTGTTATGGGCACTGTATGATCCATTAGTGGTGTTTTGAGCACTGTGTGATCAACTTGTAGTGTTTTGAGTACTGTGTGTTCCACTGGAATGCTGTTAGCACAATATGATAATTTTGTGGTGTTCTGAGTACTGTGTGATCCATTGGCAGTGTTTTAAGCCCTCTGTGATCCACTAGGGGTTGTGAGGACATTGTGAAACATTTGCAGTATTGTGGGTACTGTGTGATCTGGTGGTGTTGTGGGCACCGTGTGATCCACTTGTGGTATTGTAAGCACAGTGTGATCCGCTTGTGGTGTTGTAAGTACTGTGTGATCCATTGGAAGTGTTTTGAGTACTCTCTGATCCACTGAGGGATGTGAGTACAATGTGATTCGCTTGTGGTATTATGAGCACTGTGTGATCCACTTGTGGTGTTGTATGTACTGTGTAATCCACTGGTGGTGTTTTCAGCACTGCATGATCCACTGGTGGTGTTTTGAGCAATGTATGATCCACTTATGGTGTTGTGAGTACTGTATGATACACTGGTGGCGTTGTAAGCACTGTGTGATCCACTGATGGTGTTTTGAGTACTGAGTGATCTACTGGCGGTATTACGAGCACAGTATGATTCACTGGTGGAGTTGTGAGTACTATGTGATCCACTGGTGGTGTTTTAAGCACTGTGTGATCCACTAGTAGTGTTGTGATTAATATGATCTACTGATAGTGTTATGAACATTGTGTGATCCACTGTTTGTGTTATGAGTTCTGTGAGATTGACCATTGGTGTTGGGAGTACTGTGTGATTCACTGCTGGTGTGAGTACTGTGTTATCCACTGGTGTTGTTGTAAGTATCATGTGATTCACTGGTGGTGTTCTGAGCATTGTGTTATTCACTAGTGGTGTTGTGAGTACTGTGTGATCCATTTGTGGTGGTGTGAGCAATGTATGGTTCAGTAGTGGTGTTCTGAACATTGTCTGATCCACTGGTAGTGTGAACACTGTCTGATCCATTGTGGTATTGTGAGTACTGTGTGGTGTTGTAAGAAATGTGTGATCCACTGGTGTGTTGTGAGTACTATGTGAGCCACTGGTGGTATTTTGAGCACTGTGTTGTCCATTGGTGTTTTGTAAGTACTTTGTGATTCACTGGTGGTGTTTTGAACATTATAATATCCGCTGGTGGTGTTGTGAGTACTGTGTGATCAATTTGTGGTGGTGTGAGCACTGTGTGGCTCACTAGTAGTGTTGTGAGCACTGTCTGATCCACTGGTAGTGTTAGCACTGTGTGATCCATTCTGGCATTGTGAGTACTGTGTGATCTACTGGTGGTGTTGCGAGTAACGTGTGATCCACTGGTGGTGTTATGAGCACAGTGTGATCGACTAGTAGTGTTGTGAGTGCTGTATGATCCAATGGTGTTGTTCTGAGTATTGCTTGATCCACTGGTGATGTGAGTAATGCATGATCCATCAGTGCTGTTGTGAATGCTGTGTAATTCACTGGTAGTGTTGTGAGCACTCTGTGATCCGCTGCTGGTGTTGTGAGTACTGTGTGATCCACTTGTGGTATTCTTAGTACTATGTGATTCATTGGTGATGTTGTGAGGATTGTCTGAGCCACTGGTGGTGTTGTGAGTACTGTGTGATCCACTGGTGGTGTTGTGAGTACTGTGTGATCCACTGGTGGTATTCTAAGCCCTATGTGATTCACTTTGGATGTCGTGAGCATTGTGTGATCCACTGATAATGTTGTGAGTACTGTATGGTCCACTTGTGGTGGTGTGAGCACTATGTGATCCACTGGTAGTGTTCTGATCACTGTGTGATCCTCTTGTAGCGTTGTGAGTATTGTGCGATTCACTTGTGAGCAATATGTTAACCACTTGTGATGCTGTGAGCACTGTGTGATTTACTAATGGTATTCTGAGCACTCAATGATCCCTTGTGGTGTTGTAAATATATTGTGATTCACTGGAGGTGTTGTGAGCACTATGTGATCCACCGGCGGTGTTAGGACACTGTGTTATCCACTGGTAGTGTTGTGAGAAAAGTTTGTCCACTTATCATATGCACTGTGTGATGCACTAGTGGTGTCGTGAGCGCTGTGTGATCCACCGGTAGTGTTGTGAGCATTGTTTAATCTACTAGTGGTATGAGCACTGTGTGATCCTTTTGTGATGTGAGTATTGTGTGATCTACTGGTTGTGTTGTGAGCACTTTGTGATACGCTGGTGGTGTTGTGAGTACTGTGTGATCCACTGGTGGTGTTATGAGCACTTTGTGATCCATTGATATTGTTATGAGTACTGTGTGATCCACTAGTGGAGTCATGAGCAAGATGTGATCCACTTGTGGTGTTGTGAATATTGTGTGATCTACGGGTGGTGTTGTGAGTAATGTGTGATCCACTGGCGATGCTGTGAGTTCTGTGTGATCCATCGGTGGTGTGTGCACTGTGTGATCTATTTGTGGTATTGTGAGTACTTTGTGATCTACTGTTGGTGTTGTGAGCCTTTTTGTGATCCATTGGTGGTGTTGTGAGTACTATGTGATCCACTGGTGGTATCATGAACACTGTGTGACCCACTATTAGTGTTGTGATTATTGTGTGATCCACTGTTGGTGTTATGAGCATAGTCTAATCCACTTGTGTTGTGGTGAGTACTGTGATCCACCAGGGGTGTTGTAAATACTGTGTGATCCGCTGGTGGGTTTTGTGAGTACTGTGTGATCCACTTCTGGCGTTGTGATTATTGAGCATTGTGTGATCTACTAGTGGTGTTGTGAGTACTGTGTGATCCACTTGTATTATGAGCATTGTGTGATCCACTAGCATTGTTGTGAGCACTGTGTGATCCTCTTGCCCTGTTGTGAGTACTGCGTAGTTCACTTGTGAGCATTATGTAATCCACTTGTGATGTTGTGACCCCTGTATGATCTACGGATTGTATTATGATTACTTTGTGATCCCCTTGTAGTGTTGTAAGTACAAAGTGATTCAACAGTGGTGTTATGAGCACTATGGGATCCACTGGTGGTGCTGAGGGCACTGTGTGATCCACTGATGGTGTTGTAAATGCCGTGTGATCCACTTATGTTATTGTATTTACTATGTGATCCACTGGTGATGTTGTGAGCGCTGTGTGCTCCACCGGTACTGTTGTGAGCATTGTGTGATCCATTGGTGGTGTGAGCACTGTGGGGTCTATTTGTGATATTGTGAATACTTTGTGATTTGGTGGAGTTGTGAGCACTTTGTGACCCACTGGTGGTGTGGTGAGTACTGTGCAATCCACTAGTATTGTTATGAGCACTGTGTGATACACTTCTATTATTGTGAATACCGTGAGATCCACTGGTGGAGCTGTGAATACTGTATGATCCACTGGTGGTGTTGTGGGTACTGTGTGATCCAGTGTGGTGGTGTGAGCAGTGTGTGATCTATTGGCAGTGTTGTGAACACCGTGTGATCCTCTTGTGGTTCTTTGAGTACTATATTATGTACTTGCGGTGTTATGAATACAGTGTGATCCACTGGAGGTGTTGTGAGCACTGTGTGACCAGCTTTTGGTGTTGTAAGTACTATGTGATCTAGTGGCGTTGTGAGCACTGTGTGATCCATTTGTAGTGTTTTGAGAAATCTGTGATGTACGGGTGGTAGTCTGAGCACTGTGGATCTACCTGAGGTGTTGTATGTCCCGCGTGAACATTCTGTGATTCACTAGTGGTATTGTAAGCAATGTGTGATCCACTGGTGGAGTTTTGAGTACTTTGTAATCCATTTGTATTGTAAGCACAGTGTGATCTACTAGTGACAGTGTGAATGCTATATGATCCACTGGTGGTGTTCTGAGCAGTGTATAATCCACGTTTGGTGTTGTGAGTACTGTGTGATCCATTGGCGGTGTTTTGAGCACATTATGATCCACTCGTGATGTTTTAGACACTGTGTGATCCAGTTGTGGTGTTTGTGTCTACTGTGTGATCCACTGGTGGTGTTGAAAGCACTGTGTGATCCACTGGTGGTGCTGTGAGTGCCGTATGATTCACTGGTGGTGTTGTGGGTACTGTGTTATCCACTGGTGTTGTTAGGAGCACTGTGTGATCCACTATTTATTGTGAGGACTGCGTGATCCACTGGTGGTGTTATGAGCACTGTGTGATCCACTTTTGGTGTTCTGAGTCCTGTATGATCCATTTGTGGTGTTATAAGTGGGTACTGTGCGATCCACCTTGTGGTGCAATGAGTACTGTGTGATCTACTGTTGATGATGTGAGCGTTTTGTGATCCACTGCTGGTTCTGTGAGTACTGTATGATCCACTGGTGATGTATCTACTATGTGATTCACTGGTGATGTGAACACTATGTGATCCACTCGTGGAGTTGCTAGTACTGTGTGATCCACTTGTGGTGGTTTGAGCACCATGTGATCCACTGGTGGTGTTTTGAGCACTGTGCGATCACTTGTGGTGTGATGAGTACTGTGTGATTTACTTATGGTGTTGTGAGCTCTCTGTGATGCACTTGTGGTGTTGTGAACACTGTATGATCCATTTGTGGTGTAGTGAGTACTGTGATCCACTGGTGGTGTTGTCAGCACTGTGTGATCCATTAGTGGCGTTTTGAGCACTGTGTGATCCATTGGTGGTGTTTTGAGCATTGTGTAACCCACTGGTGGTGTTGTAATCACTGTGATAAAACTGGTGGTGCGAGGACTGTGTAATCCATTTGTGGTATTGTGAGAACTGTGTAATCTACTGGTGGTGTTGAGTGTACTTTGTGATCCATAGGTAGTGTTGTGAGCACTTTGTGATGTACTGGTGGTGTGAATATAATGTGATTCATTTGCGTTGTTTTGAGTACAGTGTGATCTACTGGTGGTTTTATGAGCACTGTATGATCTATTAGTAGTGTTGTGATTACTGTTTGGTCCACTGATGGTGTTATGAGCATTGTCTGATCCACTTTTGGTGTTGTGAGTGCTCTGTTATTTACCAGTGTTGTTGTGAGTACGGGGTGATCCACTGATGGTTTTGTAAGCACTCTGTGATCCACTTCTGGTGTTGTAAGTGCATTGTGGTCCACTGGTGGTGTTGTGAGCACTATGTGATCCACTGGTGGTATTGTAAATACTGTGTGATCCACTGGTCATGTTGTGAGTAAAGTGTGATCCACTCATGTTATTGTAAGCCCTATGAACCACTGTTGGTGTTGTGATCACTTTGTGATCCACTGATGGTGTTGTGAGCTTTATGTGGTCCACTGATGGTGTGAACACTGTGTGATCCATTTATGATTTAGTAAGCACTCTGTGATCAACTGCTCTTGTTGTGAGCATTTTGTGATTCTTTGGTGATGTTGTGAGTACTGTATGATCCGTTGGTGGTGATATGAGCTCAGTGTAATCCGCTGGTGATGTTGTGAGTAGTGCGTGGTCCACTTGTAATGTTGTGAGCATTGTGTGATCCACTGATAGTGATGTGAGTACTGTGTGATCCACTGTTGGTGTTATGAGCACTATGTAATCCATGTGTGGCGTGAGTATTGTGTAATCCACTTGTGGTGTTGTAAGTACTGTGTGATCCACTGGTGGTGTAGTGAGCACTTTGTGGTCCATTTATGGTATTGTGATTATTGTGTAATCTGCTGGTAGTGTTGTAAGCACTTTGTGTTCCACTGGAGGTGCAGTGAGTACACTGTTGTGTTATGAGCACAGTGTGATCAACTGGTGTTGTGAGTACTGTGTGATCCAATGGTGTGTTTTGAGTACTGTGTGATCCAACGGTGTTGTTTTGAGCACTTTGTGATGCAATAATAGTGTTGTGAGTACTGTGTGATCTACTGGTGGTATTATGAACAGAGTGTGATCCACTGGTGGTGTTTTGAGCACAGTGTGATCCACTAGATGTGTTGTGATTAGTGTGATCTACTGATGGTTTGTGAGCATTTTGTGGTCCACTTGTGGTGTTGTGAGTATTGTGTGATCTACCAGTGATGTTGTGATTACTATTTAATTCACTGGTTGTGTTTTGAGCACTATATGATCCACTGGTGGGATTCTGAGCAATGTTTAATCAAGAGGTGGTGTTGTGAGTAGTGTAATCACTTTATTGAATGCACCAATTGATCCACTGGTGGTATTGTGAGCACTGTGTGATCCAATTGTGGTGTAAGCACTGTGTGATCAATTTGTGATGTTATGAGTACTATGTGATCTACTGGGGGGTGTTGTGAGCAATTTCTGATCCACTGGTGGTGTTGTACGTACTCTCTGATCCACTGGTGGTGTGAAAGCACAATGGGATCCACTGATCCACTGGTGGTGTTTTGAGCACTGTATGATCCACTTGTGTTGTGAGTATTTTGTGATCCACTAGTAGTGTTGTGAGTTCTGTCTGATACATTGGTGGTGTTGCGAGCACTGTGTGATCCACTGCTGAACTTGTTAGTACTGTGTGACCCCTGGTGGTGTTGTAAATACTGCCTGAGTTGCTGGTGATGATGTAAGCACTGTGTGATCCACTAGTGGTGTTGTGAGTGATGTGTGATCCTTTATGGTTGTGTGAGCACTATGTGATACACTGGTATCGTTGTGAGACTGTGTGATCCTCTTGTGGTGTTTTGAGTACTGTATGATTCACTTGCGGTGTTATGAGAACTCTGTGATCCACTGGAGGTGTTGTGGGCACAGTGTAATCAGATTTTGGTCTTGTTAGTACTATGATTCCAGTGTTGGTGTTTTGAGCACTGTGTGACTATTTGTCGTGTTATGAGTAATCTGTGATCTACTGGTGGTATATTGAGCACTGTGTGATCTATCTGAGGTGTTGTGAATCCCATGTGAACACTGTGATACACTAGTGTTACTGTGAGCACTGAGCGATCCACTGGAGGATTTGTGAGTACTTTGTGATCCGCTTGTGTTATCATAAACACCGTGTGATCTACTGGTGGTGGTGTGAGTACTATATGATGCACTGGTTGTGTTCTGAGCAGCGTATGATCCACTTTTGGTGTTGTGAATACTGTGTGATCCACTGGTGGTGTTTTGAGCACTATATGATCCACTGGTGATTTTTGGGCACTGTGTGATCCAGTTGGGGTGATTTGACTATTGTGTGATCCACTGGTGGTGTTGAAAGCCCTGTGTAATCCACTGGTGGTGTTATGAGCACTGTTTAATCCACTGGTTTATTGTGGGTACTGTGTGATCCACTGGTGGTGTTATAAGCACTCTGTGATCCACTTTTGGTGTTTTGAGCTCTATATGATCCACTTGTGGTGTTGTGAGTACTGTGCGATCCACTTGTGGTGCCATGAGTCCTATGTGATTCACTGGTAGTGTTGTGAGGCCTTTGTGATCTACTGCTGGTTCTGTGAGCACTATATGATCCACTGGTGGTGTTGTAACTATTTTGTGGTTCACTGGTGATATGAACACTATGTGACCCACTAGTGAAGTTGATAGTACTGTGTGATTCACTTGTGAGCACTTTCTGATCCACCGTTGGTGTTGTAAGTACTATATATGATACACTTGTGGTGTTATGAGCACGATGTAATCAACTGGTAGCGCTTTGAGTACTGTGTGCTCTACTAGTGTAATGAACGCTGTGTCCCACTTGTGCTTTTTCGAGCACTGTGCGATCAAATAGCGATGTTTTGAGTACTGTTTGATCCCATGGTTGTGTTGTGAGCACTGTGTGATCCGCTGCTGGTATTATGAATGCTGTGTGAGCCATTGGTGGTGTAGTAAGTACTATGTGAATCACTGGTTGTGTTCTGAGCACTGTGTGATTCACTAGCGGTATTGTGAGTACATTGCGATTCAGCTTGGTGATGTGAGCAATTTGTGATCCACTGGTGGTATTGCAAGGACTTTGTGATCTTCTTGTAGTGTTGTTTCCAATATGTGATCCGCTCGTGGTGTTGTGTACTCTGTGATCCACTAGGGGTGTTGTAATTTGATTCATTGGTAGTTTTGTGAGTAATCTGTGACCATTGGTGGTGTTGTAAACACTGTATGATTTTTTTGTGGATTTTAGAGTACTGTGTGATCCACTGGTGGTGTTATGGGCACCGTGTGATCCGTTTGTGGTGTTGTGAGTACTGTGTAATTCAGTTGTGGTATTGTCAGACTGTTTGATCTACTTGTGGTGCTGAGTACTATGTGATACACTTGTGGTGCTGTAAGCACTGTGTGATCCACTTGTGGTATTGTAAACACCCTGTGATCCACTGGTGATGTTGTGAGTACTGTGTGATCCACTGGTGGTGTTTTGGGCAGTTTGTGATCCACTGGTGGTGTTGTGAGTAATATGTGATGCAGTGGTGATATGAGCACCGTGTGATCCACTACTGGTGTTTTGATTACAGTGTGATTACTGGTGGCATTTTGAGCACTGTATGATCCACTAGTGGTGTGAGTACTGTGTGATTCACTTGTGGTATTATGACCACGGCATGATCAGCTGGTAGTGTTGTAACTAGTGTGTGTTCCACCAGTGTTATGACCACTTGTGCTGTTGTGAGCTCTGTGCAATCTACTAGTATTGAGAGTACTGTGTGATCCAATGGTGTTGTTATGAGCACTATGTGATCCACTGGTGGTGTGAGCATTGTGTAATCCATTGGTGATGTTGTGAGTATTATGTGATCTACTGGTGGTGTTTTAAATTCTTGTGATCCACTGGTGGTGTTCTGAGTACTAAGTGAACCACTGGTGTTGTTTTGATCACTGTATGATTTACTGGTGGTGTTTTGATTACTGTGTGATCACCCTGTGGTGTTGTGCGTATTGTGTGATCCGCTTGAGGTGTTTTGAATACTTTGTGATCCATTTTTGGTGCTTTAAGTGCTGTGTGAGTCAATGATGGTGTTTTGAGCACTGTATGATCCACTGGTGGTGTTGTGAGCTTTGTGTGATCTGCTTGTGTTGTGAGTAGTGTATGATTCATTAGTGGTGGTATACCTACTGTGTGGTCCACTTATAGTGTCTTGAGTACTCTGTGATCCACTCATTGTTTTACGAGCACAGTGTGATCCACTGGTAGTGTTTTTAGTACTGTTTGATCCATTGGTGGTGTAATGAGCACTGTGTGATCACGTTGTATTATTGTGAGGATTATGTGATTCGTTGTTGGTGTTGTGATCACTGTGTGACCCATTTATGGTGTGAGCTCTGTGTGATCACTTCCAATGTTGAGAGTATTGTGTGATTCACTGGTGGTGTTGTGAGTACTATATGACCCACTTGTGTTGTGAGCACTGTGTGATCCACAGCTGGTGTTGTGAATACTGTGTAATCTGCTGGTGGTGTTGTAAGTACTATGTAAATCACTGGTAGTATTATGAACACTGTGTGATCCAATAGCGATATTGTGGGTACTATGTGATCCACTTTGGTTATGTGAGGATTTCGTGATCCACTAGTGGTATTGTACGCAATGTGCGATCCTCTTGTGGTGTTGTGAGCATTTTGTGATTCGCTCGTGGTGTTGAGTACTGTGTGATCCACTAAGCGTGTTGTAATTTGTTTCATTGGTGTTGTTGTATGTACTCTGTGACCACTGGTGGTGTTGCGAGCACTGTGTGATCCACTTGTGTTGTTTTGAGTACTGTGTAATCCACTGGTGGTTTAATGAGCGCTGCGTGATCCATTTGTGGCTTTGTGTGAACTGTGTGATTCAATTGTGGTATTGTGAGCACTATTTGAACGACTTGTGGTGTTGTGAGTATTGTATGACTCACTAGTGTTTTGAGCATTGTGTGATCCGTTCGTGTTATTAAGTACTCTGTCATCCCCTTCTGGTGTTGTAAGCACTATTTGATTCACTTGTGGTGTTATGATTACTGTGTGACCACTGATAGTGTTGTGAGCACTATATGAAACACTTCTGGTGTTTTGAGTAATCCATAGTTATGTTACGAGCACTGTGTGATTCACTTGTGGTATTGTAGATACTGTGTGATTCATTTGTGGTGTTATGAGCGCTATGTGATCCACTTGTGGTGCTATTTGTGCTGTGGGATCCACTTGTAGTGTTATGAGCATTGTGTGATTCACTTGTGGTGTTATTAGTACTCTGTGATTCATTTGTGCTGCTGTTACATTGTGCCATCCACATGTGGTATTGAGTGCTGTGTGATTCACTAGTGGTGTTGTAGACTCTGTGTGATTTACTAAAGTTGTGAGTACTCTGTGATACACTGGTAGTGTTTTGAGCACTGTGTGATCCACTTGTGGTGCTGTGAATATTGTGTGATCTGCTCATGGTGTTTTGAGCACAGTATGATCCACTCTGATATTCTAAGCACTCCGTGATCCACTTGTGGCGTTTTGAGTAATGTGTGATCCAATGGTTTCATTGTAAGGGCTGTGTGATCCACTGGTTGTGTTATGGGTACTGCGTGACCCATTGGTGGTGTTATGAGCACTATGCAATCCATTGGTAGTGTTTTAAGTACTGTGTTCTCCACTTGTGGTGTTATAAGCACTGTATGATCCACATGTGTTGTGAGTACTCTGTAGTCTCCTGGTGGTGTTGTGAGCACTGTGTGATCCGGTAATGGTGTTATAAGCATTCTGTGTTTTACTTATAGTGTCTTGAGTACTCTTTGATCAACTGCTGGAATTATCAGTACAACACTGTTGGTATTGTAATTGTGATCCACTGGTGGTGTTGCGAGTACTGTGTGATTCACTTTTGTTGTGTTGTTTGTCCTGTGTGAACCACTTGTGGTTTTGTGAGCTGTGAGTGATCCATTTGTGTTGTGAGTATTGTGTGATTCACTGGTGAAATTGTGAGTACGTTTTGACCAACTTGTGGTGTTCTGAGCACTTTCTGATCCACTGCTGTTGTTTTGCGTACTGCATAATCCTTTGGTGGTATTGTAAGTATTATGCGAATAGCTGGTAGTAATATGAGCACTGTGTGATACAATAGTGGTATTGTGAGTGCTGTGTGACCCACTTTGTTTATGTGAGCACTTTGTGATCTTTTGGTAGTACTGTAAGAAGTGTGTGATCCTTGTGTGGTGTTGTGAGCCTTGGGTACTCCGCTCGTAGTGGTAAGTAGTGTGTGATCCACTACGGGTGTTGTAAATAGATTCATTGATAGTGTTGTGAACTCTCTGTGATCATTGGTGATGTTTTGAGCACTGTATGATCCACTTGTGGTGTTTTGAGTACTGTGTGATCCACTGATGGTTTTATGAGCAATGTTTGGTCCATTTGTGGTGTTTTGAGTCCTGTTTGGTATTGCAAACAATGATTAACCGACTTGTGGTGCTGTGAGTACTGTGCAACTCATTTGTGTTGTGAGCACTGTGTGATCCGCTCTTGGTGTTGAGAGCACTGTGTGATCCGCTCGTGGTGTTGAGTACTGTGTGATCCACTTCTGCTGTTGTAAGAACTTTTTAACTCACTGGTGGTGTTGTAAGTACTGTGTGACCACTGATGGTGTTGTGAGCACTGTGTGATCCAATTTTGGTGCTTTGGGTGCAGTGTAATTCACTGGTGGCGTTACAAGCACTTTGTGATTCATTTGTGGTGTTATGAGCTCCATGTGATCCATTTGCGCTTTGAGTAATGCGTGATCCACTGCTGGTGGTGCGAGCACTGTGTGATTTTCTTGTATCGTTATGAGTACTCTGTGATTCATTCGTGTTATAGTGAGCACTTTTTCATCCACTCGTGTTACTGAGTGCTGTGTAATTCACTAATGGTGTTGTCGACACGATGTGATTCACTAGTGTTGATGTGAGTACTTTGTGATCCACTAGTGGTGTTGTGAGCACTGTGTGATCTATTTATGGTGTTGTGAGTATTATGTGAAACGCTAATGGTATTTTGAGCTCAGTATGATCCAATGGGACCTTTTCATTGCTCTGTGATCCTCTTGTGGTGTTTTGAGTACGGTGTGATCCAATGGACGTATTATAAGTACTGTGTGATCCACTGGTTGTGTTTTGAGTAGTGTGTGATCCACTGGTGGTGTTGCGAAAACTGAGTGATCCACTGGTAGTGTTTTAAGTAGTGTGTGATCCACTTGTGGTGTTATAAGCACTTTATGATCCACATGTGTTTTGAGTACTCTCTAATCCATTGATGGTGTTGTGAGTACTGTGTGATCCGATATTGGTGTTCTAAGTACTCTGTGATCTACTTGTAGTGTTTTGGGTACTCTGTGATCCACTGCTGGTATTGTGAGTACACCACTACGGCTGCTGAAAGTGTGATCCACTCGTAGTGTTGTGAGTAATGTGGGATTCCCTTTCTGTGTTGATTTTACTGTGTGAACCAGTTGAAATGTTTTGAGTATAGTGTGACCCACTGGTGGTGTTGTAAGCACTGTATCATTCCCTGGTGATGTTTTAAACATTTTTTGATACACTTGTGGTGTTGTGAGCTGTGTGATGTACTGGTGATATTTTGAGAACTGTGTGATCCACTAATGGTATTTTGTGCACTATGTCCCCCACTGGTGATGTTTTCAGAAATGTGTGTTGCTAGTACTGCGTGATCCACTGGTGGTGATGTGAGCACTCAGTGATCCACTCGTGGTGCGATGAATACTGTAAAATTCACTGGTGGTGTTTAAGTACTATGTGATTCACTGGAGGTGTTATGAGCCCTGTGTGATCCGCTAGTGCCGTGAGTACTGTGTGATTCACATATTTTGTTCTGAGCACTATGTTCCACTGGTTGTGTTGTACGTACTCTGTGGTTCACTCGTGATATTGTGAGCACTGTGTGATCTAGTTTTGTAAGCACCCTATGACCAGCTTGTACTGATCTGAGCACTGTGTGATCTACTTGTGGTGTTGTTAGGACTGTGTGATTCACTCTTGTGGTGATGGGAGCACTGTGTGATCCACTTGAGGTGTTGCGAACACTGTGTGATTCACTTGTGGTGTTGTGAACACTGTGCGATCTACTTGTGGTGTTGGGAACACCATGTCATCCACTTGTGCTGTGAGTACTGTGTGATCTGCTGGTGGTTTCTTGACCGGTTTTTGATCCACTGATGGTGCTGTGAGCACTGTGTGATCCACTGGTGGTGTGAGCACTGTGTGATCCGCTGTTGTTGTTTTGATCACTGTGTAATCTACTGCTGGTACTGTGAGCACTCTATGATCCTCGGCGGTGTTGTGAGAACTGTTAGATCCACTGATGGTGTTGTTAGTGCTGTGTGATCGATTGATGGTATTGTGAGTGCTATGTGTTCCGCTTGTGGTGTTATGAGCACTGTGTGATCCAATGGTAGTGTTTTGAGTACTGTATGTTCCCCTGGTTACGCTATGAGCAGTGTGTGACCCATTTGTGGACTTGTGAGCAATGTGTGGTCCACCCGTGATATTTTGAGTAGTCATCCACTAGTGGTGTTGTGAGCACTGTGGGATCTACTGCTACTGTTTTGAGTACTGTGTGATCTACTGGCGGTGTTGCGAGCACTGTGTAATCCACTTGTGGTGTTGTGAGTACTGTGTGATACACTAGTGGTGTTGTGAGCGCTTTGTAATTTACATGTGGTGTTGTGAGTACTCTGTGATTCACTGGTGCTATTGTAAGTGCTGCGTGATCCACTTGTAGTGTTGTGAGTATTGTGTGATCCACTGTTGGTGTGGTGAGCGCTCTGTGACCTACTTTTGGTGTTGTAAATACTGTGTAATCCACTTATGGTGTTTTCAGTACTCTGTGATCCCCTTTCGATGCTATGAGCACTATATGATCCACTGGTAGTTTTTTAAGCATTGTTTGATCCCCTGGTGGTGTAATGAGCACCTTTTATCCGCTTGTGATGTTGAAAGCATTGTATGATTCTTGGTAGTGTTATGAGTACTGTGTGTCCCACTTCTGGTGTTGTGAGCTCTATGTGATTCACTCGTGATGCTGAGAGTATTTTGTGATTCTACTGGTAGTGTTGTGATTACTGTGTGACCCAATTGTGATGTTGTGAGCACTTTGTGATCTAGTGTTGGTGTTGTGAGTATTTTGTGATCCATTGGTGGTGTTGTCGGTACTATCTGAATCACAATGGTGTTTTGAGCACTGTGGCACTTTGTGATCCACTGTTGGTGTTGTGAGTACTTTATGATCCATTGGTGGTGTTGTAAGTACTATCTGAATCACTGATAGTGTTGTGAACACTGTGTGATCTATTAGCGGTACAGTGAGTACCGTTTGATCCACTATGGTGAAGTGAGCACTTTCTAATCCACTGGTCATAATGTAAGCACTGTGTAATCCACTTGTGGTGTTGTTAGTACTGTGTGATTCACTTGCTTTGTGAGCCCTGTGTGATCCGTTCGTGGTGTTCAGCACTATATGATCCACAAGGAATGGTGTAATTTGATTCACTGGTGGAATTGTGAGTACTCTGTGACCACTGATGGTGTTACCAGCCCTGTGTGATCCTCTTGTGGGGTTTTGAGCACTGTGTGATCCACTGGTGGTGTTATAAGCATTGTGTGATCCATTTGTGGTGTTGTGAGTACTTTGTAATTCACTTGTGGTATTGTGAGACTGTTTGATAGAATTGTGGTGTTGAGTACTGTGTGATTCACTTGTGGTGTTGTAGGCATTGTGTGATCCACTTGTGATGTTCTGAACACTGTCTTATCCACTTATGGTACTGTGAGTACGATGTGGTCCATTGGTGGTGTGAACACTGTGTGATCCACTGTTAGTGTATTGATTACTGTGTGAACAACTGGTAGTATTGTGAGGACTTTGTGATCCACTGATGGTGTTCAGAATACTGTGTGATCCATTGATGGTGTTATGAGCACTGTGCGATTTTCTTGTGGTGTTGTAAGTACTGTGTAATCTACTTGTGGTGTTGTTAACACCGTATGATCCTCTTCTATTGTAGTCAGTACTGTGTGATCCACTTGTGGTGTTGTGAACACTGTGTGATCCACTTGTGGTGTTCTGAACATTGTGTGATCCATTTGTGGTGTTGTGAGTTCTGTGTTATCCGCTGGTGGTTTCTTGAGGGGTATGTGATCCACTGGTGGTGTTGTCAGCACTGTGTGATCCACTGCTGGTGTTTTGATCACTGTGTAATCTACTGGTGGTATTGTGAGCACTCTGTGATCCGCTGGCATTGCTAGTAGCACTCTTAGATTCATTGATGGTGTTGTTAATGCTATGTGAACCACTGATAGTATTGTGAATGCTGTATGATCCATTGGTGGTTTTATGAGCACTGTGTGATCCACTGGTAGTTGGTATTGCTATGAGCACTCTGTGACCCATTTGTGGACTTGGAAGCACTGTGTGATACACTAGTGATATTTTGAGTTTTGTGTCATCCGCTGTTGGTGTCGTGAGCAATATGTGAGCCACTCCTGATGTTGTAAGACTGTTTGATCTACTGGTGGTGTTGTGAGTACTGTATGATTTACTTGTGGTGTTGTGATCACTGTGTAATTCATCTGTGGTGTTGTGATTAATGTGTGATCCATTAGTGGTGTTGCGAGAACGTTGTGATCTACTTGTGGTGCTGTGGGTACTCTGTGATTCACTGGTGTTGTTGTAAGTGCTTTGTGATCCACAAGTAGTGTTGTGGGTATTGTGTGATCCACTGGTGGCGTCGTGAGCGCTGTGTGATTCCCTTTTGGTATTGTGAGTACTCTCTGTTTCACTGGTCGTGTTGTAAGTATTGTGCGAACCACTTATGGTGTTTTCAGTACTCTGTGATCCATTTGTGATGTTATGAACACTATGTCATCGACTGGTTGTGTTTTGAGTACTTTTTACCCACTGGTGGTGCAATGAATACTGTGTTATCCACTTGTGATGTGAATATTGTATGATCCTTGGTGGTGTTGTGAGTACTGTGAGACCCATTTGTGGTGTTGTGAGTTGTGTGTTCCACTTGTGATGCTATGAGTATTGTGTGATTCACTGGTGGTGATGCGAGTACTGTTTGACACCACATTTGGTGTTGTGAACACTTTGTGATCCACTGCTGATACTGCGAGTACTGTGTGATGCAATGGTGGTGATGTAAGTACTATGTGAATCACTGGTAGTGTTGTGAGCACTGTGTGATCCACTAGTGGTATTGTGAGTACAGTGTGATCCACTCTGGTGAAGTGAGCACTCTCTGATCAACTGGTGGCATTGTAAGCACTATGTGATCCTCTTGTGGTGTTGTTAATACTGTGTGACTCACTTATATTGTGATACTGTGTGAATTTCTAATAGTGTTGAGTGCTGTGTGATACACTGGTGGTGTTGTGAGCTCTATGTGATCCATTTTTGGGTTTTAGCAATCTGTGATCCAAAGGTGTATTTTGAGCATTATGATCCATTTGTGTTGTTACGAGCAATGTGTAATTCACTGGAGTTATTGTGGAACTATTTGGTCGACTTGTGGTGTTGAGTATTTTGTGATTCACTCGTGGTGCTGTAGACACTGTGTGATTCACTTGTGCTGTTGTAAACAATGTCATCCAACTGTGGTGTTGTGAGAACTGTGTGATCCATTGGTGGTGTTTTGAGCGGCTTGTGATCCACTGGTGGTGTTGTGAGCACTCTGTGATCCGTTCGTGGTGTTGTGTACTCTGTGATCCACTAGGATATTGTAATTTGATGCACTGGTTATTTTGTAAGTATTCTGTGACCACTGGTGGTGTTGTGAGAACTGTGTGATCCTCCTATGGGTTCTAGACTACTGTGTGATCAACTGGTGTTGTTATGGGCACTGTGTGATCCGTTTGTGATGTTGAGAGTACTGTGTAATTCAATTGTGGTATTGTGAGACTCTCTGATCGACTTTTGGTGTTGAGTACTGTGTGATTCACTTGTTGTGTTGTAAGCACGGTGTGATCCACTTGTGGTGTTGTAAGCATCCTGTCATCTACTTGTGATGTTGTGAGTACTGTGTGATACACTGGTGGTGTTTTGGGCAGTTTATGATCCACTGGCGATGTTGTGAGCAATGTGTGACCCAATGGTGATGTGAACACTGTCTGAACCACTTGTGATGTTGTCAGTATTGTGTGAATCACAGACGAAATTGTGAATACTTTTTGACCCACTTGTGGTGTTGTGAGCACTTTATGATCTGCTGGCGTTGTGAGTACTGTGCAATCCGCTGGTGGTGTTGTAAGTACTATGTGAATCACTGGTAGCATTATGAGCATTGTTTCATACAATAGAGGTACTGTGAGTACTCTGCGATCCAGTTTGGATATGTTGAGTACTGTGTGATCCACTTCTGTTGTTGTAAGCATTGTTTACTGTTTAATTCACTGTGGTGATCTGAGTACTGTGCGACCACTGATGGTCTTGTAAGCACCATGTGATCCACTTGTGGTGACTTGAGTACAGTGTAATCCACTGGTGGCGTTACGAGCACTGTGTGACTCACTTACAGTATTGTGAGTACTGTGTAATTCATTTCTGGTGTTCTGAGGACTATCTGATCCATTAGTGTTTTAAGTAATGAGTGATCCACTGCTTGTGGTATGATCACTGTGTAATTCCTTTGTGGTGCTATGAGTTCTCTGTGATTCATTTGTGTTTTTGTGAGCACTTTGTCATCCACTCGTGTTACTGAGTGCTGTGTGATTCACTAGTAGTGTTGTAGATACAATGTGATTCACTAGTGTTGTTATAAGTACTTTGTGATCCACTAGTGGTGCTGTGAGCACTGTGTGCTCCATTTGTGGTGTTGTGAGTATTATGTGAGATGTTAATGGAGTTTTGAACACAACATGATCCTCTGGGATATTTTGAGTACTCTGTGATCCATTTGTGGTGCTTTGAGTACGGTGTGATCCAATGGATGTATTTTATGTACTGTGTGATCCACTGGCTGTGTTTTGGGTACTGTGTGATCCAGCTGTAGTGTTGTGAAATCTGTGTGATCAACTGGTAGAGTTTTAAGCACTGTGTGATCCAGTTGTGGTGTTAAAAGCACTCTATGATCCACATGTTTTGTTTTGAGTACTCTCTGACGCACTGGTGGTGTTGTGAGTACTGTGTGATCCGGAATTAATGTTATAAGCACTCTGTGAAATACTTGTAGAGTTTTGAGTGCTCTGTGATCCACTGCTGTTATTGTGAGTACAGCATTAAGGCTGTTGTAAATGTGATCCTCTAGTAGCGTTGTGAGTAATGAATGATTCCTTACTTGTTTGTTTTTACTGTGAGAATAAGTTGAGATGTTATGAGTACAGTGTGACCCACTGGTGGTGTTGTAAGCACTCTTTGATACACTTGTGGTGTTGTAAGAACTGTGTGATGTACTGGTGGTATTTTTAGTACTGTGTGATCCGCTAATGGTAATTTGAGCACTGTATCATCTGCTGGTGATGTTTTCAGAACTGTGTGAATCATTTGTAGTATTTTGAGTACTGTGTGATCCACTGTTTGTTTTGTAAGCACTCTATGATCCACTGGTGGTGTTCTGAGTACTGTGTGATTCACTGGGTGTGTTATGATTCTTGTTGGTGTTGTGAGTACTCTGTAACTCAATTCTGGTGTTGTGAGCTCTGTGTGATCTACTTGTGATGTTGAGAGTATTCCGTGATTCCCTGGTAGTTTTGTTATGACTGTGTGACCTAATTTTAGTGTTTTGAGAACTTTGGGATCCACAGCTTGTGTTGTGAGTACTGTGTGATCCATTGGTGGTGTTGTCAGTACTATTTAAATCACTGGTAGTTTTGTGAGCACTGTCTGATCCGCTAATGGTATTGTGAGTGCAATGTGATATACTTTGGTGATGTGAGCACTTTGTGATCCACAGGTGGCTTTGTAAGTACTGGGATCCTCTTGTAGTGTTGTGAGCGTTGTGTGATCCGCTCCTAGTGTTTATTGTGTGTGATTCATTAGGTGTGTTGTAATTTGATTCACTGATGTTGTTATGAGTACTCTGTGACCACTAGTTTTGTTGTGAGCACTATGTGATCCACTTGTGATATTTTGTGTACTGTGTGATCCAATAGTGGTTTTATGAGCACTGCGTGATCCATTCGTGGTTTTATGAAAACTGTGTGATTCACTTGTTCTATTGTGAACACTATTTGACCAACTTGTGGTGTTCTGAGTACTGTATGACTCAATTGTGTTTTGAGCACTGTGTGACCCATTCGAGTCATTTAGTACTGTGTGATCCACTTCTGGTGTTGTAAGCACTGTTTGATTCACTTGTGGTGTTTTGAGTACTGTGTGGCCACTGATGATGTGTGCACTATATGATACACTTCTGATGTTTTCAGTACCGTGTGAGCCACTGGTGGTGATACGAGCACTGTATGATTCACTTGTGGTGTTGTGAGTACTGTATGGTTCATTTGTGGTGTTTTGAGCATAATGTGATCCACTTGTGGTGTTATGAATATTGTGTGATCTGTTAATGGTGTTTTGAGCACAGTATGATCTACTAAAAATTTTTGAGCACTCTTTGATCCACTTGTGGTCTTTTGAGTACTTTGAAATCCAATGGTTGTATTGTAAGTACTGTGTGATCCACTGCTTGTGTTTTGGGTACTATGTGATCCAATGGTGGTATAATGAGCACTGTCTGATCCACTGGTAGTGTTTTGAGTACTGTGTCCTTCACATGTGGTGTTATAAGCACTGTTTGATCCACGTGTGTTGTGAGTACTCTGTAATCTGCTGGTGGTGTTTTGAGTACTGTGTGAACCATTATTGTTGTTGTAAGCACTCTCTGATCCACTTGTAATGTTTTGAGTACTTGTGATCCACTGCTGGTATTGTGAGTACACCACTAGGGCTAGTGTAAATGTCATCCTCTTGTAGCA